>PVLC010001461.1:120895-142841 GCA_004027655.1 Graphiurus murinus
CATTTTTTGATTGGGTTATTTGCTTTCTTAGTTGCGATTTTCTTGAGTTCTTTGTATATCCTAGATATTAGACCTCTATCTGAAGTGTAACTGGCAAAAATTTTCTCCCACTCTGTAGGCTCTCTGTTGAGGTTCTTGATAGTTTCCTTTGCTGTGCAGAAGCTCTTCAGTTTAATGCAATCCCATGTGTTGATCTTCCATTGAGCTGCTTGTGCTTTTGGGGTCTTGTTGAGAAAGTTTTGACCTGTGCCTATGTGTTCAAGTGTTGGTCCTATGCCCTCTTCAAGTAGCTGCAAGGTCTCTGATCTGACTTCCAGGTCCTTGATCCACCTTGAGTTTATTCTTGTGCAGGGTGAGAAAGTGGGATTTATTTCCGTTTTCCTGCATATGGTTAACCAGTTTTGCCAACACCATTTGTTAAAGAGGCTATCTTTTTTCCAGTGTATACTTTTGGCTCCTTTGTCAAAAATCAGTTGACTGTGAGAGCAATAAGGCAAGAGAAGGAAATCAAAGGGGTAAAAACAGGGAAAGAAGAACTAAAGCTATCCCTTTTTGCAGATGATATGATACTATACTTAGAAGACCCAACAAACTCAACCAAAAAACTTATAGCAAGGTGTCTGGATACAAAATCAATCTGAAAAAATCAGAAGCCTTTCTATACGCCAACCATAAATCAACCGAAAAAGAAATCCAGAAAGCAATTCCACTCACAATAGCACCCCGAAAAATAAAATACCTAGGGATAAACCTAACCAAGGAGATTAAAGACCTCTATAAGGAAAATTACAGAAAGGTGAAGAAAGAAATCGATGAAGACCTTAGAAGATGGAAGGATCTACCATGCTCTTGGATAGGCAGAATAAATATCATCAAAATGGCCATCCTCCCAAAACTGATCTATAAATTCAATGCAATACCCATGAAATTGCCAAGGACGCTCCTCGCAGACATAGAAAAATCAGTCCTTAAATTCATCTGGAAAAACAAAAAGCCCAGGATAGCCAAGGTAGTTCTTAGCAATAAAAATCATGCAGGAGGCATCACAATACCTGACTTTAAACTCTACTACCAAACCACAGTAATAAAAACAGCATGGTATTGGCACAAAAACAGACACATAGACCAATGGAGCAGAATAGAAGACTCAGAAACAGACCCACAGACTTATAGTCAACCGATTTTTTAATTTTGAAACACAATTGGTTTTGTTAAGTTGCCGAGGCTGGCCTCAAACCTACAATCCTCCTGTCTCCACTTTCCAAGTCCTGGGATTACAGGTGTGCACCATGATACCTAGTTCCTTGTTAGCATTTCTTTTATCCTTGCTTGTTTCTCCAGTTGATCTCTCACAGTCATTGCTTATTTCCTTAAAGGTGTTTCCATTCCAGAAATTCCATTTTCTGCTTCCAAATCTAAACTCATATCTCCTGCAAAGTTCTGTGCCTGTACTCACTATTCTGGTCAGCATGTCCAAAGGCCCAAGAGTAGAACAAGCCATGTAGGATAGGAAAGTAACCGTGGAACTGGGAATGTGTCCACTAGTACCTTTTCTCTGACACTTTGGGAGACGCAGTTGCTCACTCCAACTCCTCATGTGACCAAACTTCTGTGGCCATTATGTGGTCCAAAAGACAGAGCTCCATTAAACTCTGACAAGTGATCTCTGTTACCTGGGAAGTTTAAGTGAAGAATAAGAGAGATTCTGCAGTTGTTTCTCTAGTGTGTGGATCTGCAATTTTCACACTTGGGGGAGATCATGTTTTCAACCCTGGTTGGAAGAATTAGAGGAAACCAGCAAGAGGAAGTGTGTGTGGGGAGGCACATAAAAATAACAAAATAGAAGTAGACTCCAGACAGCATCTAAATCACAAATCTAAGTTCATTTTGATCCTTAGCAGCTTCTTGGTGCAGGAACTTTGTGAGATGTTCTTTTCTTTTGGTTTAATTTGAATGAGCTTCTGTTAAATGTGCAACCGAAAGCTCAACAAGTTCAACTCTCTTTCCAATGTCCCCTCCATGCCAATATCTGCCACTGGGCATTTCCAGGACACAGGTTGGTAAGTTGGCTGGCATCAGTTCTACACTTGAAAGATATGTTTATAATATGTGAATGTCTATTGAAGTTAAACGTATGTTCTTATAACCTTTAAGATATTAAGGTCCATCACTTGCTGCCCTAAAAAATAATAAAAAGGTCCACTTTTAAGCTCTGAAGTTATGTGCTGCTTTAAGGAAACCTGAAAGATTAGATTACAAAAGGGCCCTTTCAGAATTGTTTATGAAGGCACTGGATATCTGACCCAAAAGATAAGAGATATAAATGATTATTGTTGGAGTATTTTTTTCACTTTCATTTAAAGAGTCAATAAGATGAAAGTAAGGCATGTCCGAATGGATAATCTGTTGGAAGAAAAGTAAGATTGCATTTGTCAATGTGTACACCAATTTCTTTAAATATATTTGGTTCTCCCTAACTGTGGGTTTCACATCCATTTAATCAGCCTCTTATAAAAAATATTTGGGGAAAGATTGTATCTATAGTGAACATAAACAGACATTTTTTCTTGTCATTATTCCTTAAATAATACATTGTAATAATTATTTACATGGTAGTAGGTATTACAAGTAATGTAGAGATGATTTAGACTACACAGGAGGATGTGCATACATTCTATGCACATAACTGCACTATTTTATGGAGGGATCTTGAGTATCTTATGGATTCAAGTAATTCAAACCACTTACCCAAGAGCATGCTAAACATAGATTTCTAATTTCAGAATCTATTTTTCTTCCTGGTGGCTCTTTTGTCTCCCAGTGTCAAGCTGCATGCCTGAGTCTCATGCAGAGTGGGTTTACAAAGCTCAGTCTGGTTTCTTGAGTTTCATGAGTGTGCTGGCACGCTTGTATCCACAGGCATCTCTGCACTCATCTCCACCAGAGACCTTCCACTCAGACATGCATGATACAGTATGTTGGGATTCTTGTGTAAAAAATCTTTTGGAAAAAAATCCATTGCTTTCTAAGTTTGAAAGTTATGATCATATGCCAATACTAGGTCACTTTTGTTCAAGGAATGCTTATTTAAACTGATTGACTCTAGGACTTAAAAAATCATAGCTATCATAAGAAAAAAACAGTTTAGTTCTTTTTAACATCAGGTGTAAATAAAAAAGATTGAGTAAAGTACATGCTTTACAAAGCACTGCCTGAAATAGAGAACTTTACTTTTATTTAACTAAAATGGTAAAGTAGAGGGAGGAGACAATCTTTACATAGTAATTACCAAATATCAGCTTTTAAAATATAGGTATTGTTAACTCAGCATGCAAAAGTACATTTACCCTGACTACAAAGGCTCACAGAAGATGTCAAAGAATAAATATTTTCCTCTTTTAAAAGACATGTATATCCTACATTTTCTTTATCTATTCATCTGTTGATGGACACTTGGATTGGTTCCATAATTTGGCTATTGTGAATTGTGCTGCTATAAACATGGATATACATTTATTGTAATAGTGTTCTAACTTTAATTCTTTCAGAAAGATATTAAAGAGTGGTATTACTGGGTCATATGTTGGTTCCATTTCTAGTCTTTTGAGGAACCTTCATGTTGATCTCCATAGTGGCTGTACTATTTTATAATACCAGTTAAAGTGTATGAAAGTTCCTACATCCACACATCCTCTCCAGTGTTTATGATTATTTATATTCTTGATAATTGCCATTGGAATCTCAGCGTAGTTTGATTCACATTTCTCTAATTACTAATGATACTGAACATTTTTTTCATATATTTACCATGTCGATCCTCACTAAAATGTAAAATTGTAGTGCAATTTACAATGCAATTTATCATGCAATTTACAGTGCAATTTGTAATAAAAGTATAAGAAAAAAAGAAAAGGGAAGCCAGGCATAGTGGCACATGCTTGTAATCCCAGCATTTGGGAGGCTGAGACAGGAGGATCCAGGTTCGCGGCCAAGCTCAGCTACTTAGTGAGGCTCTCCGCAACTTAGTGAGACCCTGTTTCAAAATAAAGAATAAAAATAGGGCTGAGGGTGTAGCTCAGAGGTAGAATGCCCCTGAGTTCAATCCCCAGTACAGCAAAAAAAAAAGGGGGGTATTCACCTGTCTTATGATTGTAGTAAGAATTGTCAGTAATACTTATAATAGACCTGACATATATTAAATCAGTATCCCATAAATAAAAGACATGTATATCTAAGAGTTAGATGTCAGCAAGTAAGCAAGCTTAGGACTTCAGAGAATCACATGGTGCAAACATGTTTTGGATCCAACACATTTTTATAATTCTGGTTTTCTTTGTTCTCATTGCAAAAAAATAAGTTTAAGATTGTTGATTGGGCTTAGGTTACATTAGGCATTAGACTGAGAACTCCAGGGACTCCCTTGTTGCAAAGTCAATTGCCTTTGACAGGCCAGAGGCTAAAGTGCCACAACAAGATATTTAGTATGATGGAAACTCAGGCCAGAAGCATGGAAAGAAGCGGTCAAAGGAATTTCAAGATATTGATTATGAGTGATAAGAGCACAAGAATAAGGCGGAATCTTCAGGTTGAAGTCCTGGCTCTATCATTCAACTCTTGTGTGACCACCAAATATCTCTGATGCCCCATAATAAGTGGAATTAATAAGGAAGTCTAGCATGAGATTAATAATAAAATGCAAGTTAACTATAGTTATCTTACAGTGTTATAGACACTGAAATGTTTTCCTCCTATCAAACTGTATTTTTCTACCTGATAATCAGTCTCTATCACGCTACTCCCCAAGCCCTTGGTAAACACTGTTCTACTCTGTACTCCCTGGGGTCAGCTTCCTTAGTTTCTATATATAAGTGAGATCACATGACATTTGTGTTTCTGAGTCTGACTTATTTCACTTGACACAAGGTCCTTTGGGTTCATCCACGTCGCCACAAATGGCAGAATTATATATATACACACACATATTGTAGCTGAGGAGTATTTAAATGTTCTCAAATGATCAATGTATGAAGTAATGTTAAATACCATGATTTGATTATTGTACAAGGTATAAATGTCAGTACCCCACAAATGTATATGATTTTTATGTGTCAACTAAAAAACAAAATGAAGAATAAGAATGCAAACTAAGAAAACCCATAAAGTTGTGTTTAAATGACATAATAAATGTTCTTGCTCTTTTCTTCCCATTTTATTTCTTGCAGGATACTTTTTGTTCAAGGTCTATCTTCCTCCAATGGACTATAAGCTTTTGGGGCCAAGATAATGTTGGTCTTTTGGATTGTTCTACCTCCAACTCTGAGCCCAATACCTGGCACAGAGATGTAGCTGGACAAGCATCTGTTGACTGACTCACTGATGGAATGAACGAATGAATAACTGAGTATGTTTGACAGGACTTTGTAAAGTGTAAAGAATCATGACTTGAGCATCTTGCGTTTCTCAGCTGGTAACTGGTTAAACTTGTTGCACACTCTCCCCCACCAACACACATACACACACATGCACACAAACACACACTCAAAGGGTGTTTACAGACAATAATGCAGTGGGGTCACATCACTATGGTGAAATATGTACTTGACACCCAGTGCCCCGAAATGGACCTCCTGCAACCTCCACCTCGTGATAACCCTCTGACGTCTAGGAAACCGTCCATTCTGTGGGGAATCAACAGCTCCATCTGCCCCTCATTGTTCCCCGGCACCACCTTCCCCTCCTCCCTGCTCCTCACCTCGTGCTTCTCTGTCCTCTGCTCCCTGATCCCCTCCTGTCTCCGGCCGCTGCTTGAAGTGTGAGCGGACTCTCTGCCTTACGTGATTTATGGGCCCAGTGACACCGAGGTCAGAACACAGATTGTTTTGCAGGTGCCCTGAGGCCCCTGCCTGCTGCTGGGGACTTCAGCCCCGAGGGACAGCTCACAGGAAATGGGATTGAATTTGCAACAAGCAGCCCAAAGTGGCACTGGATATCACTCGACAGCCCAGTCATTGTCTTCTCCCTGCCCTGTGACCCAGGCCTGAATCTACAGCTGTGGTCCTGAATCCCCAGATTAACACCAAAGACGGTAATAAGAGAAGGGAGCCCCCACAGGGTGTCTACTGTGATCTCTGGGCTCCATTTCTGTCTAGGGTTACATTTACCTACGTAATATATGCAATACAACAAGGCTTTTGTGGAATTTGAACATGGAAATGGTCAGATTGTGGCTAACCCTCTCCATCCATTACTTAATCCGAAACCTAGTACTTACTGAAGGCTTCTTATATGTCAGGCAATGGACAAGGGGTTGAGACAGAAGATAGAGGATGTTTAGCACGTGGGCCTTCAAGTGAAAATGAACGTGTGTACCAGGTTCATCCTCTTTCTCTGAGCAACTTCAAACAATTTATTCAGGTTCATAGAGGCAAGTTGTGGTATTAGACTGACGCAATGTATATTAGCACATAGGGGCTTACTATTATAATATGTGTGTGTATTTAAACTTCTGCTTTAACAAACTTATAGTTCTTGCTCTTAAATCTGCTGTAAAATAGAATTATCTGAAGAATTTTTTTTAAGGTGCCAATGCCTAGGCCTTACCTCCAGAGATCCTGGGGACATTGCTAAGTTTTATAAGTTTCCCATATCATTCTAAAGTGTAGCCAGGATTGAGGACAACCGTTTGATTAGACAAAATTAACATGTGGCATAATTAGCGAAAAGTTTATCACTAAATGTCTGAATCAGCTTTCAATTAACTTTAGTCCTGCTAGAAATATTCACATCTAAATTATGCAGATGAGCTTTGCAAATTTGCTGCAAACTCATTGAATATTTAACAATTGTATGCAGAAGCTTCTTCTGAAATCCTCATTTACCTATATTTTATAAGTCTTTCTTCTCCTTAGTAAAAGTCCTGGCTTCTTTCTCTGGCCTTCCCTTTCTTCTGTGGACTAAAAAATCCCCAAGACTTTTATCACCAGACTTTTATCTCTCAAATATTTTCTCTTTAAGTGAAATTCCCATGAAAGCTAAGCCAGAGAGCAGAAAGGGGAAGCAGAGAATATTAAGTGTCTTTTACAATCTCCCCCCTCCACTCTCCTATCTACCCTCCACCCAAGCCCAGGTTTACTTGATTCCTATTATAGCCACATTGATGTCTCCCAAGCCTTGGGGATTTAGAGACATTGCTAACTCCACAGCTACCTTGTGGCTTCATTTCCCCCCTTGCTCCTGTAACTTGGGCCCAAAGCACAAACCAGCTCTGACGATGTCTAAGGCAGCACGGACACTGAACACCTACATGTGTTTTTTTATGTCAATAATACTTTTTAAACCACCTTTCTCTTCCAGCAATATCCCACCTCCCAACCTAGGAAATCAACCCCCTTAATGAATATCAGTAAACTAATCTTCCTAGTAATCTGGATCAGAGGAAAGACAATTAGAAGTAAAGATGTCAATAATTACCCAAGGCCATGGCAAGGAGAATGAACTGCTCCCATCTCCTGCCTCCTAGCACAGGACTCAGCTCTCTGTTTACAGAACACAATGTTGCTGCGATAGCCTAATTGATTTATAATGTTTTGCTCCGTATTGTACCATGTGTGCAATTAGTTACTTGAAAAGGAAACACAGCTCAGCTCAGTTGCTGCATCTGCTGTTAGTCAGGGACATACAGTTTCATGCCCCACTTTCCAGATGGCTGGATCAACATTCGGGGAAACCTGGAGCCTTGGCCAGGGATGCAAAAGAAGCTGGGGAAGCTCAGGTATAAGAAGACCTGGGAGAACTATCCCAGATGGGAACAAGGCTCAGCAGAACTTCAGAATGCAAGCTGAACATACAGCACCTCCAGAGAGAGTCGAGCCTGCAGGGTAGCTCTTTGTTCACTCACACATTAGTTCATTGACAGAACAAATACTCACTGAACATTCAGTGGGTGCCAGCTCCCTGTGGATGCAAACAGAAGTGTGTCATGCTTTTATGGAGTCCATGGTGAGTGGGGGGAATCAAATATTTATGTTAAGTAGTCATACAAATAGAAATATGACTGTAGAATTGATATGCATTAAGAGAAGTGTTATGTTCTGAGTCAGAAGAGGTTTGTCTGAGGAAGGACTGTTGGACCCAAGACTTGAAGAATGAGCAGAGATTAGCTCTAGAAAGAAGGAAAAGTACTTCAGACAGAGTGACAGCCAATGAGAGGAAAGATTGTGGTGAATTCCAGGACTTTTAGGAAGGCTGGTGTGGCTACAGTGTGTGTGAGTGGGGGGAGGGGTCCTGGGGGTAAGTCAGGAAACCGCCTGTAGGAGCCAGGTACATGGAGGCTTCAAGGTTTCTATGATACACAGAGGGAAATACAGTAAGTGCTCTGTGCATGGTGTTCTTATCACTTTGAATCTCATTAGGATGCATAATTACATTCCACCAATGAAAGTATAAAAATTTATAAGTTTAAGTATCTAAGGAAATCATTAAATTGAGCCTTTTAAGTAAAGGAGAGAAGATGACTTAAGACTCTAAACATTTCTTTTAGCAGTTGCATGGAGAATAGGAACAAGACTGGGGGTATAATAAGAGAAAGCAAAGATAAGTGTTGGAATCCAGGTAAGCATTGGTTGCTCGGTTGGGGATGATGATAGTAGACCCAAAATAGATGGTTAGAGAAAGATCCAGGAGGCAGAAGTCAGTAAGACTTGGTGGTAGTTTGAAAGTAGGGAGGGAGATGAAAGTGGTAGGAATGTCCTGTTGCCTTTCTTAAGTTGCAAAATATGCCAGGATGCAAAGTGCTAAGCTAGGAAGGGGTGAGGTGGGAGACATTAGTTCTGGATCCTTGTCATAGAGAGGGAATTTAAAACAAGATGGTGAAGTAAATAATTTTTAGAGGAAGCACAGACTAAGAAGAGAAAGGGGCTCAGACCTGAAGCTTGAGGAATTGCAACTTGAGAGGTCAAATGGGAGGAGGATCTATTAAGAGAGAAGTATGTCTGGAGAGCATGATATTCTGGCATTAAGAAAGAGGAATTAGCCTTGCTGAATACAATTGAGTCGTCAGATACCATGAGAATTGAATGTCTACTGGATTTAGGAGCACAGAGATCATCAGTAGCCTATGGGAGAGCAGTTTTGGTGACTGCAATGGCATACTTTCAAATCCCGAATTCATTACCAGACTGACACCAGAGAAGTTTCATGACAAATACAGCATGTGAGTTTTTTGTTCCTGAAGGGTACAATTAGATGGTGTATGGGTGGGTTATTGAAGACTTTGCCTCTATCTCCAATTTTTTTTTCTGCATCCTCTACATAATAAGAATATAACAAAGCAGGAATGATAAACTCAGAGCTATAATTGAGAGTTTTGGACTTTCCTAGTCAGAAGAGGAAGGCATGGAAAAGATGGTGAAGAGGAAGAAATTGTTGCAGATAACTGCTAAAATTCCAACTTCTACCAGAGAACCATGTTATCATCCATGTAGACCATCATCAGCATGATCTGTGAAATTTTTTAAAAAGGACTACCCCCAAGTTACACTCTCAGACACTGCAATTCAACAAGCATTGCTGGGTCTGGGAAATAGCCATCTATAAGGTCTGGAGGTGATCTGGATGATCATTCTGTCAGTAAGCCACTGCTTTAGTTAACTCTTGGTGTTCACTTCTACCCTGATGTTCTCTGAATGATCCAACACTTAGCAATGCAACCTGCTCTCTCTACTCTCTCTCTCTCTCTCCCTTGCTGTTTTATAAAATATGGAACACAAATAGTGCTCAGAAATGTCAGAGTTTTTTTTATCATTGGAGGAAACCAGATCTGAAGAATAATTGTGGCACAATCATTTATGAACCCTGAGAAATAAATGTACTATAATCATTTAGAAACATTGCAAAGCTCCTCATAATATCCTGGCATGAATGTTGGGAGACTTAGCAATTATACCAGTTCCATTTTTCAGTCTGGAGAAACTGAATCAGAGAGTAAAATGCTTCGTAGATGGTAAAGTGGAGACTTCACTCTAGACACTTTACCTCCCTGTTCATGGGAACCTGACCACAAGCTGATTATTGCGATGGAGACATACACATAGAGAAAACAGACACTCTGCTGACTTGTAGTAGAATGTGTAGGCATGGATTTTGAACATGATCAGCTCTATACTAAGCACAGTAAGAAACCTATGGTAGAAACATGATTTCTGCTTCCCAAAGAGCCTGCAATCTGTATTCCAAGGTGTAACATTTGTATCTGTAATACTCATCCACCTAATGCTACAAGGCTGACAGGGAAAGTGAAAGACAGACTGGTCACCAGCCTCAGGCACAGAGGTACTGAATGAGGTCTTTTCCCTGCACAAGTGTGTCCCCAGGTGCCTGGCGCCAGAGTGCAGAGAAGGGTGGTCACTAATGAGCGAGTGTCTCAGTTCAAGATTATTAAGAATTAGTTCCTGCACAAGAAAACTTAAAATTCCTTACAACATATATATATATATATATATATATATATATATATATGAAGAAAACTTGATAGAAGTGTTTCCAAACTTGGCAACCATTTCAGCTTTCAACTTAAGAAAATTAATTATTTATGCTAGAGGAAATACCGTTTTCTCTGGAAGAAGCAATCATAAAAAAATTGTTGCTCTCTGAATTGGTGATTAAAGAGGTGAAGCAAAAAGAAAACAGTATTATAGCTATGTCAGGCAGTTTATTAATATATTTGATTGTATAATGCTTGTAGTATTTGTCAAACAATTAGATTCGTCAATTTAAATTTCTGAATTAATATTTCTGATTTCAAAAATTATTTACCTTTGAACCTAATTTTATATCATATTCTGTATTTTAAAAATATTTTATATATACAAATATATGTCTATATAATACATATGTGTATATATATATAATTTTTTTTAAGAACATCCTTTTTGTGCTGTATAAGCTTCAAGTCTCATGAAAATGGGTTAACTTTAAGGAAAGAATTTGTATTTCAGAGGAACAGTGAATAAGGTTTACGTATAGGGATATCCCATATATGAGACTTACATATATTAAAATATTATTTGTTGTTTATCTGGATTTCACATTTAACTGAGTACACTGTAGATTTATGCACTAAATCTAGCAACTTTGTCCTCATAATAAAATTGGAAATTCTGAAAGAAGAGACATTCATTTTATTTCTGGAAGCCTCCGATTCTCATCCAGGAGGCTTCATGTAGACACTGTCCACTGCACCATCCACTAAGCTATTTTCAAAGCACTGTCTTAGGATTGATGGACGCTTCTTGGTCCACATAGTGAAAGGCAAGCGAATCAGTGTTGAGAAAGGATGAACTTCACCCCTTCAAAGTTAGTGGCCATGCTTTGATCTGGAAACAACATATTAGAGAATGGAGTGAAGACATCCCCTGTGAAGGCCATCATTATTTTTTTTTTAATTTTTATTTTTATTCATACATCGTAAGCATACATCTTTGTTAGGTGCAAATTGATAATGATACATGTGCTCACAATTCTCATTTTACCCCTTCCCCAAATTCCCACCCCACTCCCTCGCCCTCCCTCCCTCTCAAGTTCAGTTTAGTGAGTGACCTTGATATACATTAGTGTCCCCTCCGCCCCCATCCAACCCCCTCGGTTAAATCAACTTCTTTGCTTTCGAGGGTCTTTCCTTTTTCATCTAGAGACCCTCTTATGCCCCATCTTCTCCCTAGCATCCGCAAATTAGGGAGAACATATGCTTCTTTACTCTTTCTGACTGGCTAATCTCACTTAACATCATGTTTTCCAGTTGCCTCCATTTCCTTGCAAATAACATGATTTTGTTCTTCTTTATGGCTGAGTAAAATTCCATTGTGTACATATCCCACAGTTTTGTAATCCATTCATCTGTCGATGGACATCTTGGCTGGTTCCATAGTTTGGCTATTGTGAATTGTGCAGCTATAAACATAGATGCACATACGTCGGTCTGATAGTTTGGTTTCCATTCTTTTGGGTAGATACCCAGAAGTGGTATTGCTGGATCATATGGTAGGATCATTCCCATTCATCTGAGGATCCTCCATACTGTTTTCCAGAGAGGTTGCACTAGTTTACAATCCCTACTACAAAGCCACAGTAATAAAAACAGCCTGGTATTGGCACAAAAACAGACACACAGACCAATGGAGCAGAATAGAAGACTCAGAAACAGACCCACAGACTTACAGTCAACTGTTTTTTGACAAAGGAGCCAAAAACATACACTGGAAAAAGGATAGCCTCTTTAACAAATGGTGTTGGCAAAACTGGTTAACCATATGCAGGAAACTAGAAATAAGCCCCACTTTCTCACCCTGCACAAGAGTCAACTCAAGGTGGATCAAAGACCTGGAAGACAGGCCAGAGACCTTGCAGCTACTTGAAGAGGGCATAGGACCAACACTTGAACACATAGGCACAGGTCAAAACTTTCTCAACAAGACCCCAAAAGCACAAGCAGCTCAATGGAAGATCAACACATGGGATTGCATTAAACTGAAGAGCTTCTGTGCAGCAAAGGAAACTATCAAGAACCTCAACAGAGAGCCCACAGAGTGGGAGATTTTTGCCAGTTACTCTACAGATAGAGGTCTAATATCTAGGATATACAAAGAACTCAAGAAAATCACAGCTAAGAAAGCAAACAATCCAATCAAAAAATGGGCAAAGGATCTAAATAGACACTTCACAAAAGAAGAAATACAAATGGCCAATAAATGTATGAGGAAATGTTCAACATCATTAGCAATCAGAGAGATGCAAATCAAAACTACCTTGAGATTTCATCTAACTCCAGTCAGAATGGCAATTATAAAAAACACGAACAACAACAACTGCTGGGGAGGATGTGGAGAAATGGGAACTCTAATACACTGAAGGCCTTCATTATTACTAACTATGAATGAAAGCCAAAGTGTGTCACTTCAAAAAGATCTGAAGTATGAAACCTGAATTTGTACAAACCCACGAGTGATTAGTTTCATTAATTACTAATGGATCCTTTGTCTTATAAAAGCTTTGAAAAGATGTTTTGAATACAGTTTTATTTTCTTTATTTGAGAAGAGTTAAATACACCTTTTCTTTCCAAAACATATTTAAATACAATAATATGCTTATTTCTATACTAATAAAATATGTATTTCCTCTTGTGTAAATTTGTGTCACTAGCAAACAAATGAACAAACAAACAAAAAAGAATGCTGAGTTAAATTTGAATTGCACAAAACCCACAAAATCTCAGTGTAAGAATGAAACATACACTGAAAACTATTATTGTTTAATTCTAATTTAAGCATGTTTCCTACAATTTGCCTGGCAACCTTATATGGGGTATAATCTGATACTCTTGAATTTGAAGGCACAGAGAGATGGAAGAAAGGAAGGAAATAAGGGAAGAGACAAGAATTGCATAAGTGCACAATGTACTGAATTTTATCACAGGACCTCTGGGGGGTGGCATATGTACTAGTCAGTGCCTTTTGGCAATAGGAAGGTTTTCAGGCCCCCTGAGAGGTTGGTTTTATGATCCAGGCACTGCCTCTGATAAAATAGGCATTCACAAATGCTGCCCAGGGACACCCACTCTGTGCAGTGTCTGCTGCATACTGTTCTGCCCACTCAGTTCACACAGCAGATCTTATCCCTCGTGGGGCTCTGTGAAAGGGCCAGATAGTTCAGAACAGAGTATCTTCCAAAGCTGCAGCTTTAGTAGCTTCTCAGCACTGCACATTCTAGGGAAAGTGGGGAGGACTTGGTGAACTGCAGCTCTCCATGATTCTAGATTTTTTGTCACCTGCTTCTTTCAGTTCCACTTCAAGATTTGGCCTTCCTTTTAAAATGAGATCATGAGAATTTATAACAGTAAACATTGTTCAGAAATGAAATTACTTTCCTCCAAAGAGGATGAGTCCCTTGTGTTTAGGAGATAGGGTAGGCACATTAGAAAGGCGGTACTGAATTTGTTGGGTTTTTGGACTTGGTGATGTGATGATTTTTCAGGTCCTCAAAACTTTATAATATAGTTCAGATTCTAGAACCACATTGATTTAGATTCAAATTTATGCTCTTCTATTAATTTTTCAACAACTATGACATTTTTCTAACCCTCTATTCTTTCATTTGTAAAATGAGGTCAAACCTATTGTTATGCAAACTTAAAAGAATAAATATAATCAATATGGCACTGTTACAGACACAAAAAATCAGAGTGAAATAAATGTTAGCTATTCAGATTCCCTCATGTTCTGAGGTTATATATTTCTATAAACTTTAGCCAAAATAACCCAACTCAAGACTTATGTTTTATATTTTTTGTACTTTTATTGGTGCATTCTAATTATACATCATAGTGAAGTTCAAAGTGATATAGACATACATGCACATAGCATTTGGTGTGCTTCCTTCTGGTCCCACCTCACTGCCTGCCCCTTCCCATACATATTAGTGAGATTGGGAGTGATTCCTTCATGTATGGACACAGTATTATTTGAACTGCTTCCTTCATCATCTCTCTTTTTCCTCTCCACTTCCCTCCACCAATTGCCTTCCATTATTCTACTGGTTTCTTTCATCATTTACCTAAAGTTCTTTTTGTTTCCTATTTTCTTTCTGGCTTCCACATATGAGATAAAATACAATACCCTTGACTTTCTGTGACGGGCTAATCTCATTTCTAAAGTGAGATGACTTTTTCAGAAGTCATCTTGAATCTCTCTCTTTCAAGGAAAGAAAATTATAGATCAATATACTTGATGAACATAGATGAAAATTCTTAATAAAATACTAGCAATTTCCATTCAAAACTACATCAAGAAGATTGTGCACTACAACCAAATTGGTTTCATTCCAGGGATCCAAGGCTGTAATTCCAGGGATGCAACATGTGCAAGTGAATAGATGTAATCTATCACATAAATAGAACCAATGACAAAAATCACATAATTATCTCCATAGATGCAGAAAAAATGTTGATAAAATTTAATACCAATTCATATTAAAAACACTGAAGAAAGTAGGGACTGAAGAAAATTACCTCAATATCATAAAAGCAATATATGAAATGCAAAGCCAAAATAGTAAATAGGGAAAAATGGAAAATACTTCCTTTAAAATCAAGAACAAGACTAGGATACCTACTATAACCACATCTATTCAACACAGTACTAGAAATTCTAGACAAAGAAATAAGGCAAGAGAAATTAAAGGGAGGAATAGGGAAAGAAGAACTGAAATTATCTCTGTTCACAGATGACATATATAACCCTATACTTGAAAGATTCAAAAATCTCAACCAAGCAGGGAGTCATAGGTCATGCTTGTAATCTCAGTACTTGGGAGGCTGAGACAGGAGGATCAGATTGGCAGCCAGCCTCAGCTACTTAGGCCCTCTGCAACTTAGTGAGACCCTGTTTCAAAATAAAGAATAAAAAACAGAGCTGAGAGTGTAGCTCAGAAGTGAAATGCCCCTGGGTTCAATCTCCAGTTTTGGAACAAAAAAACAAAACAAAAACATAAAACTCAACCAGAAGCCTTCTAGAGCTGATAAACTAATTTAGCAAAGTAACTGAATACACAATGACTTACAAAAATTAACATCTTTTCTGTACACCAAACATCAATTCACTGAAAAAGAAATCCAACTAAAGATTTACAAAGACCAAAGATTTGGGCTGGTAGAAGATGCTAGTTTAATTCTGAGATATCGCCATGATGATGATTATCAAGAAGATATTACAGAGTTTTTTGTTGGGTGAATTGTCTTATTCCTTTCACTCTCTCTCTCTCTCTTTTAAATGAATCTATTGTGTACTTGTCTTATCTCTCTCCAGCACTTGGCACATTAAGTACATATTTGATGCCCAGGAAATAATGTTTGCTGAAGAATGTGCTCTGCTTTTCCAGAAAGGAGAACAGGGACTTTGATGTTTATTCCATGAAACTCCTGGCAAGAAATAAACAAAAAGAAATTCAGTCACATGGACACAATGAGGCTTTTCTACTTTTCATTTTCTTTGCAGACTTTCTAAAATGTGATTGGAAGCTTAGTCCTGGTCAAAAGATATTCACTTACATCTTAAAACCCTCGGTAACAGGACCTCACATTTTAGTAGTCTCAAACGCTTCAGGTGAAAGTCACATGCATAACTTTCCATTTTGTGTCCATATGAGTATAGATTACAACTTCTAACTGCTAAGTTGTTATCTCAGATTTGTGCAGACATTTTGTCTTTTTTCAGAAGTCATCTTGAATCTCTCTTTTCTTCTAAAATAGCACTACCACTCAGGTCAGCAAATTCAAACAATGAATGGGTTTGACCCAGAGGCTTTGTAAAAATTATGTTGTTTCCTGCTCATAACCAGGAATGTGTTGTCTATGCATAATAAACTGAGAAGATTATGAGAATTTTAAGTCCACCCTGAGTACACAGAGATAAGTTCTAAAAATAAAGCTGACCTCTACTCTCTCTCTCTCTCTTTTTTTTTGAGGCTAAATGCTAAGTGTAATTCTTCTAGTGACTTGAGCATGAAGCGCGGCTTTGCTGTTCGTTATTCTCAGGCTCACAGTGCCACCTTTTGGAGCATGTTCTCTCCTGTTTCCTGGAGCTGAATTACAGACAGCTGGTTCCCTGGGTGATTTTACAATCCCACTTCCTTGGTTATGGCTTGACATAATTTCCCTGGAGAGTTCAGGCTTAGGGTATGATAATATACCTTGGATCTGCAAAGCATTAAAAAGGAGGATATTGTCAGATATATGATCTAGCTATGGACACAGGCCAGATGCATTCCTAACTAACAGAGAAGGCCCTCTTGTTGCGGTCCACTCCTAGCTGGTTTGCTTTTGGTGTTATCTATCAGCACCTTCCTTACTTATGCAGAATGGCTCAGTTAATTTCTTTCTTTGGCCTTCCGGTTGGGTTGTTGGGAATATACTTACAGCCATATATAACAGGTGACAACAATGTCTTTTCAGAGAAAAAGAAGAGAGCAACAGACGAACTTCATGTTCAAGACTGTACCCTTGGACTATTTGCCCATCCCACTGTGTAGAGTGGACTGCAATTACTTATTTATACATGGAATAGGCTTTGATTGTTTGATTGGTTGGCTGATGATTTGAGATATGGTTCTAGCATTGATTAAAATTAGACTTGAATTAAAAATAAAATAAAGTCTATCTAGGCCAACCTATCAGGAAGAGTTCAAAATGGCCAAAGTGTTTGTGCCATATATTTGGAACCTCTGGTTGGACACTTTGAAGGCAAAATTGGCTGAATTATCTATAATCTTGTCTAGGGTATGCCAGGCCTTTAGAAGTCCAACGTGGCCCTGTGGTTTAGTTTCTAAACAGCCCCTGCAGGGAGTGGATTCAATGGCAACAGGACTCATATTTGCTGTCATACACCCTGTGGAAACTGCTGTGATTTTCCTCCTTTAGTTTTTGAACCCAACATTTTGGCTTCATAGAGAATCTAGATTAGCAATATTGTTAGAGTACATATTTTATTCTCATTTCCAGGAAGGAAATAGTGGAACGATATCAGAAAGAGAAGTGATAAGCTCTACCCTTGGGTCTCATTTTAGTGACAGAGGACATGTTGGTCAGAATTTTTGAGCTCCTCTATTTGCAAAAGTCCCATCCCAGCCAGGCCTGGTGGCACATGCCTGTAATCCCAATACTTGGGAGGTTGAGACAGGAGGATTGCAGATTCGCAGCCAGTCTCAGCAACTTAGTGAGACCCTGTTTCAAAAATACATAAATAAATAAATAAATAAATAAATAAATAAATAAATAAATAAATAAATAAATGTAGGGCTGGGTGTGTAAGCTCAGAGGCAGAATGTCCCTGGGTTTAATCCTTAGTAACACACACACACACACACACACACACACACACACACACCATCCATCACCTTCTGGTTACATTTAATTGACTCCAAAGAGCCATTCTAAGTTCTCCAATGGTGATGTCCTCATCCTGAATCTCTTTTACCATGTATCAGTGTTCTATGCAATAAAGACCCAAATCACAAACCAGGTCCTATTCACCTTGGAGTTTTGTTGTTAGTAAACTCCAATTAAGTGGTTTCAGTAACACTATGAAGGTGCGCATGACAGAAGCATAAGAACACCCCCAAAATGCAGCATGATCGTCTGAAATGGCACAAGTGGCTCTGAATATGTACTATACCATACCACCCTTTGTGCTCAACCCCTACCCTATAGCCAAAGTGGGTTTAACACATGTTTTAAGCATGTTCCTCCCATACTTTAAAAGTCCCGTGCCTCTTTTTGATCCCCTGGATGGACCTTAAGTTCCTTAGATGGATCTACCTGGCTGGTATCATCTCTTCCCCGTCCACATCTATTCTCATTTCTCCCCCACCATCTATACTTTGGTTTATGTACTCTGAAATCCTAAGGTGTTATCTATTTCTGAAATACCCTTCCCTCAATATTCCACCTACATAACTTCTCTTCATTATTCAAGACTCACTGTAAAAAATTCAACCTCCATTAATAACTCCAAAGCAGTGTAAGTCT
This sequence comes from Graphiurus murinus, assembly GCA_004027655.1. Classification (NCBI taxonomy): domain Eukaryota; kingdom Metazoa; phylum Chordata; class Mammalia; order Rodentia; family Gliridae; genus Graphiurus; species Graphiurus murinus. Next base: position 139,468 of record PVLC010001461.1, read on the forward strand.
CAGCTTCCTCTTGCCTTTTATATAATTTTGTTGATTATTTTATTATAGCATTTACAATCACATGTATTAAAATTTCCCTATGTTTATAAGTCACATACTAGACTTAACTGACTTGAATATGGGGACCATATTGATTTATTTTGGTTTTCCGAAAGCAGAAACTAGCAGCTAATCTTAGTGTGTAATAAATGTTTAGGGAATGAATAAATAGATACTGAAGGATAATGATGGTAACATTGAACTGGGAACTGATAGGCCTAGATTTAGATCCACCTGTTATTTCCACTGTGCGATCTCAGTCAATGTATATCACTTGCCCTACAATTCCAGCATGCACAACGAGTGTTCCACATCACATGATACCTGAAGTCTCTTGTGCTATAGAAATTGTGAAGTTTGGGATCCTTCTATGATTTGAGTGTCCCTCAAAACTCATGTGCTGGCCCTTTATTTCCTCAATGCAACACTAAAGGGAGGTAGGGCCTAGTGTGTGGGGGTGTTTGAGTCATGGGTGAAGCCCTCATGACAGATTAATGCTTCTCTCACAGAAAAGGGTTATCTGTGGTGGGAGTTCAGCCCCTTTGTTCCTCTTTCACATGCACCTGCTTGTCCTTTAGCTTTCTCAAGGTAGCACAGCACGAGGCCCTTACCAGATACCAAGAAGATGTCAGCACCATGGCCTTAAACAAAACAAACTTCTTTTCTCTATGAATTTCTGTCTCACATATTTTGTTCTAGTAACAGAAAATAGACTAAAACAACTCCTGACTACATTTCAGCAAGGCAGATTTGCTGAAAACTTCCTAACCCAATATGTTTCAATTGATTAGTCATTAAAGACTCAGGATGTATTGAGGGGAAATGCCATATTAGTAATGAAAATATTTGCATTTCTGGGAGGGAGGGGATTATAATCTTGAGCCTCTGACCAGTGTGGAGAACAAAATATTAGATGCATAGCTTAATTCCCTTTAATTGAGGTGAGTAGAAATCAGAGAATTCAAGAATACAGCATGCTGACAAGGGAATAAGTGACTCAGTCACTTAATAAGACATCCACATTCAGTCACTTTAATAAGACATCCACATTCAGGGTCAGATGGAATTCCATTAAAAGTAAATTCTCGAGCCGGGCATGGTGGCACATGCTTGTAATCCCAGCATTTGGGAGGCTGAGACTGGAGGATCTGGGTTCGCGGCCAGCCTCAGCTACCTAGTGAGGCCCTCTGCAACTTAGTGAGACCCTGTTTCAAAATAAAGAATAAAAAATAGGGCTGGGGGTGTAGTTCAGAGGTAGACTGCCCCTGAGTTCAATCCCTAGTACCGCAAAAAAAAAAAAAAAAAAGTAAATTCTCTCATACTTTTCTGAGGGTTGAATTTAGGGTGATTTCTTAGATGCTCTAACCAGAGGTCTACTCTGGGTAGTACTCTGAGGGTCAAGCTTTCTGCTGTGTCCCTATTTCTACCCTCTCTGCTTCAATTTAAAAGGGATCAGACCCAGAAAATAGAAGTCTGTGATCCTCTACATACCCAACTGTCTACTCAATACGCTTCATGTCTAATGGGCATATCCAACTCACCATGGCATAAACAGAACTCATGACTGTCCAAATTACTATTCTCTATTTAAGTAAATACTATCATTTTGGGGGGAAGGGTGCTGGGGATTGAGCTCAGGGGCATTTTACCTCTGAACTACACCCTCACCCCTATTTTAACTTAATTTATTATTTTGAAACAGGGTCTCACTAAGTTGTAGAGGGCTTCGGTTAGTTTTGAGGCTGGCGTCAAACCTGAAATCCTCCTGTCTGAGTCTCCCAACTACTGGGATTAGGGTGTGTGCAACTATACCCGGCTAATACCATCATTCTTAATTCAATTATTCCAGACAAAAGCATAGAAGTAATTCTAGATTCCTCTCATTGTCTCAGTCCAATACATCAGTCATCTTGCTATGGTTTGGATATGATTCAAGTGTCCCTCAAAGGCTAGTTTTTGGGGAACATAGCCTTCAATGTAGCAGTGTGGGACTTAATGGAACCTTTAAGAGGTAGGGCCTAGTAGGAGGTTCTTAGGTCACTTGGGGGTGCTGACCTCTTGGGGCCCTCTTGGTAGTTCTTGCCAGAGGGGGAGAACTTATGAAACCTGACCCTGGCCCCACCTGCTCTCTCTGGCTTCCTATTTGAGATGTGTTTGATTGCTGTTGTTCATGTTCTTGCCATTGTGTCCGCCATGCTGTGATACAGCCAAGAGGGCCCTGACCAGAGCTGAGCTGATGTAGGATCCATGTTTTTCATCCTCCCAAGCCGTGTGCTAAATAAACCTACTTTCTGTATAATCACCCTGAGTATGTTGTTAGAGCAACAAGCAGATGATTAATACAGACATACCATTAAAATGTATTCTGAAACTAACCACTTCCACTACAACCTCTCTTTACCTGGCAAACATTGTCTCTTACTTAGATTATTGCAGTAATTCCTGAAGAGTTTTTCTGCCTTCACATTTTCTCTCTCATATCCAGTCTCTTCTGCACATAGCAGCCAGAATGATCATCATACTCCACTACTTAGAAGTCTGTAGTGGCTTCCAAATACAGTTTGAGTAAGATTCAGTTTCTTTGCATGATCTCGCCATTCCAACATTATCTTGCCTTGCCAATGTACTCAGCCCAGTTTCTCTCTCCTCCTCTGGTTTACTTTCACCAATGACCTTTACTTTTTGTTTTAAATATACCAAAAATATTCTCATCTCTTGGCATTTGTACTTATGGTTCCTTCTAAGTTGAATGCTTTTCCTGCTGTTTGGAGAGGTCTCAGTTCCTGTCTCTTCATGGAAGGCTTCTTTGACATCCCCATCTGAAGTAAAATTCTCTGTTAAGAGTCATTCGCTGGAGCCGGGCGTGGTGGCGCACGCTTGTAATCCCAGCATTCGGGAGGCTGAGACTAGAGGATCTGGGTTCGTGGCCAGCCTCAGCGACCTAGTGAGGCACTCTGCAACTTAGTGAGACTCGGTTTCAAAAATAAAAAGAATAAAAAATAGGGCTGGGGGGGTAGCTCAGAGGTAGAACGCCCCGAGTTCAATCCCCAGTACCGCAAAACAAAACAAAACAAAACAACAAAACAAAACAAAACAAAACAAAACAAAACAAAAAAAAGAGTCATTCACTGTCAAAATCAGACCGATACATGTGTATCTATGTTTATAGCAGCTCAATTCACAATAGCCAAACTATGGAAGCAGCCAAGATGTCCAACCACAGATGAATGGATTACAAAACTATGGGATATGTACACAATGGAATTTTACTCAGCCATAAAGAAGAACAAAATCATGTTCTTTGCAGGGAAATGGATGCAACTGGAAAACATTAT
>PVLC010001462.1:0-106608 GCA_004027655.1 Graphiurus murinus
TTTTTTTTTTTTTTTTTTTTTTTTTTTTCAGTACTGGGGATGGAGCCTGGGGGCATTCTACCTCCAAGCTACAGCCCCAGCTCTATTTTTTATTCTTTATTTTGAAACAGGGTCTCACTAAGTTGCGGAGGGCTTCACTAAGTAGCTGAGGCTGGCTGCAAACCCGGATCCTCCTGTCTCAGCCTCCCTAGTACTGGGATTACAAGCGTGTGCCACCACCCCCGGCTTCCCTCAGACTTTTGAAGGAGAAAAAAGTGAACCTTTGGGAAGTGATGACTAGCTCAAGGTCACAGAGCTCATTAGAGGAGAATCCGTGACAAAACCAACTCTGAGCCACTCCCCTGGGTTGAGGAGTCAGGGAAGCAGGTGACCAGATGGCTTTAAGATAGTCAGAAGCTCTGGAGGCTGGGGCCTGACTCTGATATTTTTCAAAGTGCCCTTGGCGATTCTAGCTGTGGCTGAAGACCTCTGCACAGAGTTTGGGCTCTATGATTGGAAGGTCTACCCTGGAGACCCTACTCCCATTCAACTGTTGGTAGGAATCCTCAGGGATCTTATTAAAAAGCAGATTGGGCTGCAGCAGGTCTGAGGCAGGGCCGGTATTCTGTTTCTAACAAGCTCCCAGGGGCAGCTGATGCCGATGGGCCAGGGATTGCACTGAGAAGCAGGGCCTCGGGGGCTCTGGAGGCCAGGGAAGGGATTTGGAGCTGGAGGCGGGGGCCTTTGCAGGGAGGCAGTGTTGGCCAGTGGAGAGTGTTGCTGAGGTTCCAGTTGACGCTGGAGCAGGACGCCTTCACAGGGGATGGGCTTCTCCCCAGCTGCCCAAGGGGTCTGGACATGGCCGCCAGCCGCACCAAGCCCTTCAGCCCTGGAGGCCCTCCGTTTCCTGACTTGCTCGTGATTTTCCAGCATTCTTCTCTGCCAAACTGGAGTTTCAACACTGGAAACTCAAGGCTGGGTGAGCCTGCAGATTGTCACAGAACCAGCATGTGTGCACCCTCGTGCCTCAGCGGGTACTGCTCCAGGATTCCCACTCCTCCATTATTTCTCTCTCCAGCCCCCTCACACCACTTTCCCTGGCACCCACTCTGACCTGGGTGCACAGGCTGGCAGCTGTCCTGCAGGGAGAGCCAGGGGCCGCAGCCTTTTCCGCTTGAAGCCTGTTGGGCTGGCCCACTGAAGGCCCGTGTGCTAATTAGCCGGTCCCTGTGCTGTTTGCTTGTTGCTATTTTGCTGCTGAGCCTAATGAGAACCACGTGGGCCGTGGGGTGTTGGCCCCGGATGGCTGGGTCCAGAGCTCTGTAGACTGTGGGGCTCTTGGCTCTGCACCCCACAGCTGGCTCCCATGCTGCCCCCAGTGCATCCCCCTCTCCCCACTCTACAGCTGCCCTTCTGGCTGTGGCGGAGACTGTCGATGCTGGGGAATATTCCTGATTCTCTCCTAGCCATTTCACCCACATGGTGGTGGGGGTGCCTTCTTGGCTAGTGGGAGATGAGAGTGAGCAAGGAGGGGTGTAGGACACCCCCCAGGAATGCCATCTAGTCCCAGAGCCATATGGAGGCTCAGTCTCTCCCCTGACTCCCCAGGTATCTGCAGCACTAACCCACTGCCCCAGCATAGAAGTGCTGGCCCTAACTCCGCTGTCCCCTGACCCCAACCCCTGTCTTAGGTTGCCCTAACATACCAGTCCATTTCCCTGGCCAGTCACTGGATCTGGAGCCGCTGCAAATGCAGGTGCCCATTGCTGTAACCCCAGCTCCTCCCTCCACCCTGGCGGGCTCTGCAGCTGGGCCGTGGTCTCCTCCTCTGGTCTTGGTATGGGCCTTTCTTTCTGTGGCCTTGCCAGTTCTCCCTTGTGATTTATGTGTTTATGTATTTGTAGAGGCAGCTGGCAGGGCCTGCCTTGCCCCTCAGATGAGGGGCAGGACTATTGGGTGTGGGGTGACAGTGTCCTGTTTATAGCAGCTGCTTTTGGAAGACTGTCGAGCCTTCCCAGACTGGCCTTCTCTTTCCCCACCCCAGCTGGGGAAGGGGAGGTAAAGATGTCCTTTCTCATTTGATCTTGGTCTGAGTGAGCAGGACCCTGGGCTGCTCTGGAGAGGGCAGAAGAGAGTCCCAGCAGCTGTTAAGGAGAGGTGTACCCCCAGACCCCTAACCCAAGCAGTAAGGCTCAAGGTCAAGAAGCATGTGCTTTGGATTCTGGCACTGGATCCAGGGAGATGTGTGTTAGAATCCGAGCTCTGTGTCCTTGCACAAGTGACTGGCCCTTTTAGCCATGGAGCCTCAGCCATAAAATGGCCGTGACAATCTATATAGGCTTATCTTTGAGGACTGACAATAGCACCCTAGAGTTTTTACAGTGTATCAGATTCTATTCTAAGCCCTTTGTATTTCTAATTTTACTTGTTCCTTATTAGTCACACTGTACAGAAGAGAAAACTGAGACAGAGTGCTTAAACGACTTGCCTATTGTCACGCAGTCACGAAGTGGTGGGGCTGGCATTTAAACCCAGGCAATCCAGCACAGTCTCCCAGATCGAGTTTTCACATACCAGCTAAATGAGCCATGTGCCACGTGCCAGCTTTGTGTCCTTGTGCAAGTGACCAACGCTCTTTTAGCCATGGCCCTCACAATGACCCAATAAGCTAGATTGACTTTTCTCCCCATTTACAGATGGGGTTGGCTGGTTGTCTAAGCCATGCAGCTGGGGGTCAGCAGAGCCTGGATGTGAGTCCAATGGGCTGGCTCCAGAGTGCCAGGCTTCACCTCCACGCTCCCTGCTAAATGAGCAGGCAGCCTGGCACATGGCTTAGTTAGCTGATATTTTAATGCTCGGTCCAGGAGACAATGCTGGATTGCCTGGGTTTAAACGCCAGCTCCACCATTCAGCGGCACTGTGACTATAGGCAAGTTGCTTAAACTCTCTGTGTCTCAGTTTCCTCTTTTGTACACCATGACTAATAAGGAGCAAACGAGGTAACTCAGTTCAAATGTTTAGTTCAAGGCCTGGCATGTTCTATGTGTTTGGTCTTGATTTTGAGGGCAGGGACTGTGTCTCGCTTCCCCCAGCATACAGCACACGAGGCAAAGGTTCAATAAGAAGGGAATGAATGGGCTGGGGATGCAGCCCTGTGATGGAGTGCTTGCCTCAAGCACGAGGCCCTGGGTTCAATCCCCACTGTTGCATATAGAGCCTACCCCAGGCCTGACCTGAGAGGTTGGTGTGTGTGTGTGTGTGTGTGTGTGTGTGTGTGTGTGTATGACTGAGCTACACCCCCAGCCCTATTTTATTTTTTGTTTTGAAACTGGTCTTGCTAAGTCACAGAGGCTGGTCATGAATCTGCAATCCTCCTTTCTCAGCCTCCCAAGTACTGAATTTACAGGCATGTGCCACCATACCTGGCTGAGAAGTCTCTTTTTTCTACCCAACTTCTATTGGCCCTTCCAGAAACTCCCCGTGGTGCTCAGGGAATCCTGGGGCTGGAAACACTGACCATTTACTCCTATCTTCTTGGTCCAGAGTCTCTGCACATGTGGTGGGCATTGGAACAGCATTCCCTCTGGTTCCCATCTTAATCCTACAAGGACCCCATTTCTTGGCTCCTCGTGGCTTCCCTGAGGCAGCTTGCCTGGCCCCACCCATACCAGCCCTGTAATGACCCCACCCCACAGGGGAAGACTGGCAAATGCATAGGTTCCAACTTTAAAGCCAGACTTCCTGTGTTCAAACCCTTGCTCCATCACTTATAAGCATGGTGTTCTTGGGCAAGTGTTGACCACTGTAAGCCTCAGTTTCCCCGTATGTCAGTTAGGGTTGAGAATAGTGCCCATAGTAGTCATAAGAATGAAGTGATCATGTGAAGCAATAACACAAGCAGTTAGCCCAGGACTTTGTTATGGCAACTGCTTAACAAACCCTAGGGAAGAGGGTAGGACAGGGTGGGATTTTCATGTTCTTCACTCACTGGCTAGAACTGCTGGGAGCCAAAGGCTTGGGCCTGTGGGTAGTCGTCTCTGGGTGCACCATCATATGGACTTAGGAATTGGTAGGGAATGATGGAGAGAAAGGTGGGGGGTGGCTAAGGAATAATTGTATGACTTCAGAGGAGACCTGGCTAATAAGATCACAGTCCCAGCCAGATACCGTGGATGGGGCACCTTAGACCTTCCTGGTGAGCAGGTGTATCCTCCTGAGATTCTTTGCTCAATGGAGTGTGTAGGAGATACCTTGACCAGGAGTTTCCAGATGCGGGGTCCTATGATTCCAGCCAAGTGCCTAGGCCTCTCCACTTGGTCGTGTGTCCTCTGATCCACTTGGTACATATTTGTTAAAGGACTGTGTGGGCAACCTGGTATGTTCCTCCCTCCATCCCCAGCTGTCTCTTCTCAGTCTCCTTTGCTAGCTTCTCCTTCTCTGTCTAACATCTTAATATTGGGCTTCCTCAGGATCTTCCAAGTACCCTGCTCCAAAGAGAGGCAGCATAAATTGCCACCCATTATTGGTCTTTAATAGGTATTGTGCATGCAGTTAGCATGCAGGAATAATAATAATGCCCGGTGCTTACTCTGCCAGGCTGCACTAGACACTTTCATCTTCCTTCAGCCCTAGGCTATCTTGCTAATCTGTGTCCTCTCCTTCCTGTGTCCCTGACTGCTGCTTCTCCTCTACCCACTATTAAGTATTGGGTTTCCAGGACTTAGTCCTGGGTCCTTTTTTCTTTCTCACTGCACTGCTCCTGGAATGGCCTACTGCTTTCTCACAGATGTAAACATTGCCTCTGGACCCCAGATTTATATATATCTTCAGCCAGATCTCTCTCCTGACCTCCAGACTCCTGTGTCCTCTGTCTACTCAACATCTGTTTGTGATGCCTCCCAGACAGCCCAACTCGTCCAAAGTGAGCTCATAATTTCCCTCCCTCTGAGCCAGCTCCCCAACCAGGTCTTGCCCATCCTGTGAAATGGCATCTCCAGACACCTGGGGACCATCCGGGACACCTTCCACTTCATCACCAATCCCTCACCAATCCCTGTGTGTTGCAAATCCTGGGTGCACCTGTCTGCACCTCTCTTCTCCCTCTCAGGTCTGGGTGCCTGTAGCCTGCTGCTGGGTGTTCTCTCTGCATTCCTTGAGACACCCCACTTACTCTCCTGCTGTGGTCTCAGAACCGGTCTTGCTCTCGAGCCTGGGCTTTCAGCACTCACTCCTGGCTCATGGAATCCAGCCTGGGTTTCTGGAACGTGCTGTCTCCAGGCTGTTTTGCACATGCTACGCTCCCCTTGTCCACTTTCCTCCTCTTTATGTGGCTGGCCCCTTGTCATCTTTCCAGTCTCTGCCTCGAGCTCCTCCTCCCAAAGGAGCTGCCCCCAACCACTGTCAGGAGTTGCCCCCACCAGCCTGGTTCTTCTGGATCTCAGCCCCTTGCCTCCCTGCCTCACATCTGACTTCTGCCCTACTTCTTTGTTTACTTGTTCAGTGACAGTCCCTCTGATTAAGTTGGACGCTCTGAGAAGGAAAGGACAGTGCCTGTCTTGTTTACTATACTAGGCAAGTAGTAAATAGTGATGCATGATAATTTTCTAGATAAGGACAAGAGGCTCACAGAGGCAAGGACACTGGCCCAAGATCACATAGTTAGAATTCAAACACAGTGTGAGCCTGCAAGGGACTTTGCGCTTCTGCCCTGCTGTGGCTGACCCACAGAACTGCCTTCCATGGCCTCAGAGCTGTTTCCCAGGAAAAGACTCATCCCAGCTCTTCCCCAGTGGTGGTTGTCCTAGGTCCCCATCCCATCCTCTGACTTCCAGAGGCCTCTCTGGCATGGAGGCCTTCAAAGCCCTTCCTCCTCCCAGTGAGTCTTCAAGGCTATGGGGATAGATGTGCTCAGAGTTCTCCCTCCTCATGCCTGCTGGAGCTGGTGGGAATTGGGCTGCTCTGCCCCAGCCCCTGGCCCCAGGCCCCCAACTGGCCCAGCATTGCAGCATTTGCTAATGCAATTAGCAGGGCGGTCTAGGCGGAGAGGCTGGGGGCCAAGGTCTGACTCACACCTCCCCTTCCTCCCCTCCGGCCGCGCCAAACAGTAGAGGCCCACTTGGCCTGCCAGACGGCGTCTGCAGAGAGCATGCCAGGGGCCAAGAACGGCATCTTTCTCTCATTAGAGGCTTTTATGTGAACATAACTGCTATTTTGGAGCCCGGCGCTTGGCCCCTGAGCTGTCTCCAGCAGTCCCAAGCAGCGGCCCAGCACAGCTGCAGTGGGAAAGGGTGAGGCCCTGACTTCTCCACAGCCTGGGGGCTCAGGCCTGAGGTTGGGGCCTGGCGGACGCTGCATCTGGACAGGGTTCAGGTTCTGAGGGTGTATATGAGCCACACAAGTATTCCTTGGGACTCTCTGATATCAGGAACCCCTTCCTATAGAAAGCAAAGGTCATGGTTGTGGAGAAACAGCTCAGGGCCCCAGGTGAATGCCCCAGTAAGCAGATCCAGAGGCAAACTGAAATCCCCAGGTGGGGATGTCAGGGGAGGTACCCAAGGAGGGGCTGTGGCAAGGGTGCAAGGGTGGTGGGTGGATAGTCAGGTGTGCAAAGGCTTCTGGGTGAGAAAGGGCTGGTGTAGCTCAGGGGAGAGGTTATTAGTGTCCCAGGATACAGATTTTGGAAAAGGTGGAGGTTAAACCTGAGGGGAGCTGAACTTCAGGTGTGGAGCAGGGCCTGGAGCCTGGTCTGGAGCCCCTGACAGGAGAGGTGGCACTGGAAGGCTTGGAGGAAGGGAGAGGCTTAGCGTCTCCCTCTCTTCCCCCAAGTCAGTGCCTCATTTCATGGGTCATAAATGAGAGAGGAGGTATCTGTGGGACCCTTTAAGAGACGAAATCCCCAACCATAGTGGACCAGGAAGCCTTCATGTTTTGCTGAGAGAGCTGATGACAAACACCCTACCTAGGAGTGAGGCTGGGGCCGGAGGGACTGGCTGTGTCCTGTCCATTGTTCACTGGGAAGCAGCACGTGCCTCTGCACCATCTCTCTAACCAGAGCCTGAGTTAGCCTTGCCTTTTCCTGGGGAGAAGGGTCATGGCTGAGAAGTTCAGAAGCCATCTTGCCTCTGGGGATGTTTTCCTTTTTTTTTAAAGAAAATTATTTATTACTTATTTATACTGGAGATTGAACCTAGGGGCATTCTGCCTCTGGGCTGTACATCCAGCCCTTTTTTATTTTTTCAATTTGAAACAGGCTCTTGCTAAGTTGTTGAGGGTCTTGCTAAGTTGCTGAGGCTATCCTGCGATCCTTCTGTCTCATTCTCCCAAGTACTGGAATTACAGGCGTATGCCACCATGCCTGGCTACAGTTCATTTTAATTAGTTCAAGTTTAAATATCCACATACAGCCCGTGGCAACAGGAGTAGATTGTGTTGGGGAGCATAGCTGCAGAGAGTACAAAGTCTGTCCACATCCAGGGTCTCTGTTGAGACTCAGAACAACTCTCTGAGATGGGAAATATCAGCCCCATTTCGTGGACGAGACAGCCGATGTGTGGGTGAAGCATGTCAGCGAGGCGAGGTGTGTCCGAGGTCGTGCAGCTGGGATGTGGTCAAGCTGGTGTCAAACCACATCCTGTTGACCCCCCACCTCATGTTCTTTCTGATCACCAGAGGTTCTGCGTAGATGGCACTGGCAGCTTGCACAGTGGGAGCTGTTTCTAGAATCTTCCCCTGGGCCTGCCCCATCAAGTTTGGTCTCCTCCCAAAAGTAGGGGTTTTGTGTGGAAAATCTGAGCAAATCTCTGTGCGAGCGTTTTGGAGCAGAGTAAAGGTGGAAGGGGCACAGCCAGAGAGGTGGGGGTGTCGGGAGAACAATGTCTTCTATTTCTTGCTTTCAAAGCAATTTTAAGAGTTTTCTTTCCTTCCTCCCTCTTCTGGCATTCTGCTAACTCTGCAGGGCTGAATTCTCCACATATGCAGAGCTCAGTGAAGAAGGAGTGCCAGGGAGCATGGGAGAGAGGGTTCCAGAAGAGCCCAAATCATAAATGGCTGAAGGCTGGTGTTGGCAAGTGTGCAGGGGAGGCTGGGTGACAGCCCTGCCTCCCAGGGGTCCGAGGGTGCAGTCCTCCAGCTGGGAGGGCCCCATGTGCTATCTCTAGTGAAGATCAACCCCTGGAGGACCAAGCACAAACATGGTGGCAGCGTGCAGTGCTGTGACCTTCTACCGACAGTCAGTCAGTGAAGATTCCTTAGAGCCACAGAACTCATCCTGGGTGGATTATCAAGTATAAGGTTTAATCTCTGCTCTTTAGGAGAAATGTGGGGATGAGGCTCCAAAAGCAAAACATGGAAACTTCCTAGCCTACCACGGTTGGGGGGGCTTCTCTCTTAAAATTCCACCTCACTAGCCAGGCACAGTGGCACACACCTGTAATCCCAGTACTTGGGAGGCTAAGACAGGAGGGTTGCAGGTTTGAGGCCTGCTTCAGCAACTTAGCAAGATCCTCAGGAACTCAGCGAGACCTGTTTCAAAATAAAAATAATAAAAAGGACTGGGGGTGTGGCTTAGAGGTAGAAGGCCCCTGTTCATTCCTCAGTAACACATACACACACACACCTACCACCACCACCACCACACGAAGCTCCTGCGGCCCTCAACATCCTCTTTGATTCTGAGATGACTGATTTCCTTTTGATACCTATATTTGAAATTTGTGCTCATTTGACATGAGAATGTTTTGCTTTGGTTTCCTTTGGACGAAAGGGCACATAACTACCTCTTCCCCTCCTTACCAAAGTGTCAGTGGATTTTATGCACCATTATAATATCCCCAAATTTCTTAAGTACCAATGTACAGTGGTCAACTTTTCGTTTTTCCAAATGATGGTGTTAGGAGAAGAAAAAAAAAATAACTACCATGTGCCATCATCTTTAATTAAAAAGAACATTTTAACGTAAAAGACACTTTTTTTTTGTACTGAGGATTGAATCCATGGTACTCTACCAGTGAGCTACCTCCCCAGGCCTTTTTTTTTTTGCGGTACTGGGGATTGAACTCAGGAGCATCCTACCTCCGAGCTACACCCCCAGCCCTATTTTTTTTTAATTCATTTTGAAACAGGGTCTCACTAAGTTGTGGAGTGCCTCACTAGGTAGCTGAGGCTGGCCGCGAACCCAGATCCTCCGGTCTCAGCCTCCCAAATGCTGGGATTACAAGTGTGCGCCACCACACCCGGCTCCCCAGGTCTTTTTATTTCTTATCTTGAAGCAGGGTCTTGCTAAATTGCCCAGGCTGGGCTCAAACTTGCAGTCCACCTGCCTCAGCCTCCCAAGTAGTTGCGATTACCAGTGTTCACCACCACACCCAGGAAAGACACTCTTTATTATTACTATTATTATTATTACTATTATTATTATTATCATCATCATCATTATTTATTTATTTGCGGTACTAGGGATTGAACCCAGAGCCATTCTACCTCCGAGCTATACCCCCAGCCCCACTTTTTATTCTTTATTTTGAAACAGGGTCTCACTAAGTTGTGGAGAGCCTCACTAAGTAGCTAAGGTTGGCAGAGAACCCAGATCTCCGGTCTCAGCCTCCCAATTACTGGGATTACACCACGCCCAGCTGAAAGACATTCTTTAAATGGGGGGCAAATAACATTATAAGAAACTTTACTTATTTCCTTTTATGGCAGGTCAGTAAAAATTATCAGAATCCTCCTTTTCTTAGGCAGTTGAAGCCACCATTGTGGGCCATTTGAGGGTGACTTTTGGGGGAGTAGAGGGGGAAAAGAGGAGTTTGCACTCCAATCCCATAATGTCTATGTTCAGTTCAGCATAGGCTGAAAAACTAGAAGACAAGATGAGTGGTGAGAGCTGATTCAAAACCTCTGAAAACCTTGAACTTGGTGGAGAATCTGCCTCAGCTAATGGGGCCTCTGTGCTGTCTCTTGAAAAATTGATCCAGAAGGATTATCACATCTGGCTTATTTAGAAGCCTCTTTGAACTTTTATTTACCATATTATTAGACATAGATAAAATGCTATGTCCAGCTGGACATGGTGGTGCATGCCTGTACTCCTAGTACTTAGGAGGCTGAGACAGGAGTATCACAGGTTCAAGGCCAACCTCAGCAACTTAGTGAGACCCTGTTTCAAAGCAAAAAATGAAAAAAGGTCTGGGGGTATAGCTCAGAAGGTAGAATGCCCTTGGGTTCAATCCCCAGTACAACAACAAAAAGCTATTTCCATAGTTTTCCCCCTAGCCACTCATTTCCCATGAGCTGTTCACTGGACCAAACAGTCCTCAGTGAGGACTGACTTCCTTGTTGGTCAAGGTCCTCCACAGGTGTGAGGACCCACCTCTGAGCTGAGCATCCTTCCTGTAGGGCCCGTTGCGCTCATCTCTGTGTCACTGGTGATGGAGTGAAGGTGCTCGCTAATGTCAGTAGAGGGCATTGGCAAGTGAAGCAGGACCATGATTGAATAGGTCAGAGCAAGGCTGGAGGTCCTGGGTTTCTAGAGAGTAAGATCTAATTGTTAAAATCAAGGACAAAGCCAGGTGTGGTGGTGCACGCTTGTAATCCCAGCATTCGGGAGGCTGAGACCGGAGGATCCGGGTTCGCGGCCAGCCTCAGCTACCTAGTGAGGCATTCCGCAAGTTAGTGAGACTCGGTTTCAAAATAAAGAGTAAAAAATAGGGCTGGGGGTGTAGCTCAGAGGTAGAACGCCCCTGAGTTCAATCCCCAGTACCGCAAAAAAAAAAAAAAAAAAAAAAAAAAAATCAAGGACAGAGCTGGGCGTGGTGGCGCACGCCTGTAATCCCATCATTTGTAATCCCTCGATCCGGGTTCGAGGCTAGCCTCAGTTGCTTAGTGAGGCCCTCCGCAACTTAATGAGACCCTGTTTCAAAATAAAGAATAAAAATAGGGCTGGGACTGTAGCTCAAAGGTAGAATGCCCCTAGGTTCCATCGCCAGTACCACACACACACACACACACACACACAAATCAAGGACAGGCCTTCTTTGGGACTCAGGAGGAGACGGTGGGAGCTAGACTATTTTCCAAAGGTCATCTTTGGGCAAAGTTCACCTGCTCAGAGGTGGGAGCTGCATGACCCTCTTCTCACCCACACTAGACTTTGGGTCTAAGCTGGCAGAGAGAGGCAGGTCCACCTGGGAAGCCACTCAGAGCCTTGGTTCTCCTTCCCTAAAAAGAAAACCAGGGCAGAGAGCTGTCCTGGACACATCTGCCTTCCCCAGTGTTCGAGGGCCCCGGCTGGGCTGTTGGGCTGAGCATGTCTCAGTGGTGGTGACAAGGGCCTGGCGGGTGGTCAGGTGAGGGCTAAGTCTGCTTGGGCAGATGGAGTGGTGGCCACGTGATAAACCAAAAGCCTGCCACATGTGTTTGGCTACAATTCTCTGACATCGTCTGCTTACCTGGGGGACTAGGCCTGCCAGGAAGTGGATTGTAATCTTGCAGTGAGACCTGTTATTTCCCAGATCTCTGCTGATTAGGCAGGTTGGTCCCGGGGTACTTTTAGTAGGCCTGATGCCCAACCTAATCATCCTTGGTGTCAGTGGTGAGGGTCAACTCCTCCAGGAAGCCCTCCCTGACTTTCCCTGCCCCTGGGCCTGCCTGGGTTAGAGGCTCTGGGTGTTGAAGCACTTGTCCTGGCCCATATGTCCTACTATCCACATTAGACTGTGTTAGAGACTCGCCCCTACTGAGTGCTCTAAGAATGCTCATGGAGTGAACGCAGGGCATGCTGGGGTCTCTGCCACCAGGACCAGCCTGGGATGTGCAGCCGCTCAGATCAGGATTCCTAAGAGTGTATTTGGTGGCTGACTTAAGACCAACAGATCGCTCATGTTTCCTCATGAGTCCAGCCAAGGCTGAGACGGTGGAGAGGAAGAGCCACATGAGCCATGCTAGAAGGCAGTGGGGTGGAGACAGCCTGGGCCACTTAGTCAAAGAGATCCAGCTCGGACTTCTATCTCCACCATTGTTTCGCTGGGTGGCCTTGGCAAGTCTCGTAACCTCCTGAACTTCAGAGGCATTATCTGTGAAGTGGGAGTCGCCATCAGGCCTGCTGCATAGGATTGCCTGGGAGGATTAAATGAGTCCTGTATGCAAAGCACTACGCCCAGCCTGTTGTCAGCAGCTGCCACAATGAAAAAGGAATGACTGTGTTATTGTTAGGCTTGTGCTTGGAGCTAAAGACACAAAGAGATGTGAGGATGGTCACTGCACTCCGAGAGGCTGAGACACTGAACAAAAAGCCCATGGCACTAATGGTGGCTCCCAGGGTATGCAACTGAGTTGGGAAGCAATAAGAGCTTTTGCTTTCTGTTTGGAGGGGTGGGTCATTGAGGATGGAGCGGTGACCTTGAGGGAACAGTAGCATTTAGGTAAATGGGTAGGAAGTAGAAAAGTCTTTGAGGAAGGGGACATGGCATGTGCAAAGGCAGGAGACAGAGAGAGAGAGAGAGAGAGAGAGAGAGAGAGAGAGAGAGAGAGAGAGAGAGAGCGCAGAGGCCACCCTGAGGCCAGAAGGCCAGTTTGGTTGGAGCAGGTTGACCTAGAGGAATGTTAAAGGGTCAGTCCTGGGAGGATCCTCAGCACCAGTCTATGGACTTGTACCCTGAAGGCACCAGGGAGCCACTGAAGGTATATAAGAAGGGGGTGTCATGGGCCAGGTGGGCTTCCGGAGACATTTATCCAGACACATCTCTGGTAGTACTTTCCTCAGAAGGAGAACTCAGCCTGGGAGGCCGCAGGCATCTGGCCTGGGTCAGGATGCCCAGTAGCCCCACAAATAACTCAGAATACCTGCAGTGAAAGGTCTGTGGAATAGCCTCTGCTTCCTTGATGACCTTGGATGGCCTTGCCTCCTACTCCTTCCCTTACCAGGCACCATCACTCCTGGTTCCTTCCAGCCTCCAAGAGTCTCTGCCTCCCAGTCCACCTCCTTTGCACCACTGACCACCCTCTCTGGGCAGGCCTGGAACATTGTGATACGCTGACTAATTGTCTTACTGCCCTTGGCACTGCCTGACACTACACCATGTGTGGTTTACTTGCTTCCTGTTGGTCTCCCTCGCCAGACTTCAAGCTCCATGTGGGAGGACATCGTCTGCACTGCCGACCACTCCGTAGGGCTATTTGCTGAGTGAATGGGTGACAGGTGCATGAGACACTGTGTTTGAAGGGCTCAGTATGAGGCAGCCTACACTCTTCCCGGCACACAGAGTTTCCAGGGAGGTTCTGGGAGGAGGCAGGCTCCGCATCCCAAAGTGGGCTCTGCGCATGACTCTCCCTTGGATGCGGATGTGGCCCTGGACTTTGCCAGGTGATGAAAGGCAGCGAGGAGAGAAGTCACGCCTGGAACTGCACAGTACCAGTAGAGTCCTCGGCCTCCACAGCGCCAACTTCTGTGAGTCAAGAGGAAACAGGCTCAGCGAGGTCAAGGCTGCAAAGTTCATGAGTGACAGACAAAGCCAACAACTCAAACCTGACTCACAGGCCAACGTTAAGCCCTTCCCATAAAGGACACTCATTCATTCATTCATTCATTCATTCATTCATTCATTCATTCATCAATATTTATAAGAATCTACTCTGTGAGTCTCTACATTCTGGGGCCTACCTTCCTGGGGGTTCCAGTCAAGTGTGAGGGGATATTTCAGTATAAATATGGTGCCAAGCAGAGCACTCCCCTTTAGGTGTTCTGCTGGTGTGAACCCACTCCACAACTCTGGTCATTTAGTCTTTTATGTTGTCCAAACATCAAAGCCAAACTCACCCTGGAGGCCAGTGGGTAGAAGGGAGAGGGGAAGGGGCCCAGGGAGCCTTCTGAGGCCAGAGCTTGGCTTCCCACTTAAGTGGGCAGCCAAGCATGCAGGCGGCTTCTCCCCAGGGTGGAGGGCACACCGCGCCTCAGGGTGCTTGGTCCCTGCTCTCACGCCTCTCTCCCTGTCTCCTCAGCCGTGTGCCAGCCGCCGTGCCAGAACCGGGGCTCCTGCAGCCGGCCCCAGCTCTGCATCTGCCGCTCCGGCTTCCGCGGAGCCCGCTGCGAGGAGGTCATTCCTGAAGAGGAATTTGACCCCCAGAACTCCAGGCCAGCACCCCAACACTCAGCTGAGGGGTCACCCAACTTGCGCAGGAGCAGCGTGGCCAGAGAGAGCCCCGTGGCCAGAACACAGCCCCTGGCACCACAGTTGCCACCAGCTGGGTAAGTCCTCTCCTCAGAGGGACCTCCGGGTTTGGGCTCAGACGCTCCCTGGAGGGGCTTCTTTCTTAGGACAATGTAGAGATCAGTGTTGTGTCCCCCCCCCCCCTCACACTCTCTCTCTCTCTCTCTCTCTCTCTCTGCCCTTTCTCCTGCTCCTTCAGGGCTGAAAGCAGGGAGGAGTAGGCTTTGGTTTGGGAGGGGCAGGGGCAGTGAAGTCTTTTCCCTCCAGTGCCTGGGAGAAAGCCCAGGAGGGCATGTCCCTGCACTAGGGTCTCTTGGTTCCAACCCTGGCTTTGCCATTTCCTAGGTGGGTGATCCTGGAAAGATTACTTGTCACTCTGGGTCTCAGATTCTTCATCAGTAAGGAGGGGGGATATAAATTAGTTAATGTAAGGAAAGTGCTTAGAACAGTACCTGGGTACGTGTGTAAGCTCTTTCTAAAAGTTTCTCCTCTGAGCCAGGCGTGGCAGCGCACGCTTGTAATCCCAGTGCTTGGGAAGTTGAGACAGGAGAATCACAGGTTCCTGGCCAGCCTCAGCTACTTAGCGAGACCTTGTTTCAAAATAAAAAATAAATAGGACTGGGAGTGTAGCTCGGAGGTAGAATGCCCCAGGGTTCAATCCTCGGTTCCGCAAAAAATAAATTAATTAATCAATTAAAAATAAATAAATGGCTTTCCTTCTCCTCCTCTTCCTCCTCCTCTTTTTCCTTCCTCTCCTCTCTCTCCTCTCTCTCCCTCCTCCTCCTCCTCCTCCTCCTGCTTCTCCCTCTCTTTCTCTTTCCCTCCCACTGAGCCCATCGAGGCCCCCTCCTGTGCTCTCTGTGATGTCCAAAGGGTCCTTTGAAGAGAAAGCCCCTTCTGTTCACTCACCCCCAGCCTCTCTACTTAGAAGGGAAGAGAAGAGGCACTCGGGGCAGGGAGCAGAAGTGGGCAGGGGGGGGTCGTTCCAGGGCAAGAGGCCCTGACCTGCTTGTCAGCCAATACGGCTAGGCTTTTTCTAGCTCAGGACAGGAAATATGAACTTTGTAAACTAGTCCATTTCTAGGAGGTTGTGTTTGGCTTTTGGTTTTTCATGTTGGTTTTTCCATTTGCTTCTACTTAGAAAGTTCTGAAATGTTGCAACTTTGTCTTGCTGAACTAAGGGGAAAAAGGGTTTGCCCACTCAGAGGCCAAGAGAACTGGGAAGGAGGCCGACCTTGAGGTCAGGTCCCCAGCAGGAAAGGTCAGGAAAGACCCTCTGTGTTGGAGGGAGAGGAAGGAAACGGGGAGGAGGCTGTCCAGGGACTCTGAAAGGCTGTGGGGCAGGCCGACTAGGTCTAGGGAGCTCCAAGGTCAAACCTTGAACCAGAAGAACCAAACCTAATAGCCAAGGCCTGGGGATTCTGGGGTAGAAACAAGGAGCAGAGCCAAGGGCAGATATGGTGGGCCTAGGATTGGCCATAAACCAGGGGGAAAGACCTGGGCCTTACTCTGACTGGTCCCAGATGAGGGTCCCAGGCAGGTGGGCCTGGTATGAAGGCAACTGAGGCACACGAGAGGTGCCAGCTTGAAGCCAACTGGAGACAGGTGGGCACAGAGCTCTTCCAGCTGGGCCCCTCCTCCGAGTGTGCTGTGGCTTATGGGCTTCATTCATTCATAACCCATTGATCGTGGGCATGTTCCTGCTACTTGGCAAGTTACTCTGCCCATTGCCCTGCTAACTCAGAGCCATCGATTCCCCTGTCTCATCTTCCAGCTCATCCAGCTCCTCCTTATTCTCCAAGGCCTAGGTCCACTTCCTCCAAAAGAGTCTCCCTGCAGCACTACCCCCCACCCCCACTATCTGGGCCCCTGCAGCACTTTCCTCCTGACATCATCAGAGGATCTGTGCCCTGTGCCTGCCCCTGGGCCATGCCCTGGAGGACAAGGACCCCATCTTGCAATCTGGACTCTCCTAGCTCCTCCCTTGGTAGCTGGCTCCCAGAAAGTGCTCGATCTGCTCTGATAATTGCTGCAAAGCATAGAGAGTTAGCTTAACACAGTGCTTACTTGTCATGGAACCCTGGCCCTATACCTGGAGCCAAGGGCACCACCGACGTGCTGCTCAGAGGGCAGGAGAAGCGAGGCCCTGTGGGATCCCAGACAGGTGCTCCCCCCTCTGCTTCTAGCTGGGTCTCAGGATGGTCCATTCCTCTGCTCGCTGCACCAGGAGCACCCTGAGAGCAGGGATTGTGTCTTGCTCTTTTCGTCCCTGGCACCTAACACCATACTTGGCACACTACAGGTGCTCAATGAACACTATTTAAATGAATAAATGAATGGCCACCTGGAGAGTGTGGGCCTTCAACACCCACGAATGTTTGCCTGCATGTCAGAGGCAGTGGAGGCCCAAGGTCCTGGGCGAGGTCTCTGGCTCCCTGGCCAGAGGCTACTGTGATGTTCCTAATGAGCTGCAGCCTCCAGGCCAGCCCACTCCCTCTCTGCCCTAGGGCCTCCATGCCATGAAATCTGGGAAAGTCCGAGTGCCCTGCTGCCGGCTGCTGTCGGCCCAGCTGTGTTTTGCTTTGGGAGGCCAAATCTGGCTGCCTGGTGTCAGACATTTCCTGTGAGCTTGGCCAGGTTTCCCAAGCAGCCACTGGCCTCTCTCCTGATAGCAACTTGGACAGGCTCTGTGTCCAGACAGAGGAGCGACGTGACGCAGAAGGCATTCTAGGAGTGGGAAGGAGGTGCAAGAAGTCTGGGGAGGGGAGACACAGAGGGGGTGGGGGATGGCCAGAGGCCCCCTTCAGAAGAAGAGCACTAAGCAGAAGCCAAGAGATTTGTGTCACAGAGGCAGAGAGGGAGGGGCCAGGAGAGTCTCTGGCAGCAGGCAGGATGCCTTCAGAGGGCCAGATGTGGACTCATGTACAGTTGCAGCCTGAGCTGGCTTCAGGGGCCTGGAGACTCCCCGAGCCCCAGCTCCAGGCTGCTTCCCCAAGCCTGCCCCACCTGGGGAGCATCCGCCAGGCTGCAGAGGGGGCTGGTTACAAAGACTGGGGACCTTAGGCTATGGCAAACTGTGGTTTAGACCAGTGTGCATCCCTGTGTGACACTCCTGGGGCCCTGTCAACATGCAGCTTCTGATCTGGCGAGTCTGTAGTGAGCCACTCTAACATGGTCTCAGGCGATGCTGACGCTGCTGGCCCACAGACCACACTTTGAGAAGCAAGGGTTTGGGATTCGGATAATCTTTGGTTCCAGTTCTGGGTTTACCACTCACCAGCTGTGTGACATTAGGCACACATCTGAACCTCTCTGAGCCAATAATCTCCACCTGATGGCATTGCAGGGAGGATTAAATGAGACCATGTGAGTGGAGCACTTAGAATGGTGCTTGATCCAAGTTAGTGTTCAATACACGGTAGCCATTAGCAGCAGGTTCTCTTTGCCACGAGGATTTGGGTGGAAGGGAGGAGGAGGCAAAGAGCAGACAGAGAACACCAGGTGCCTGTGTGAGCATGTGTTCTGGGGAGAAGGCAGAGCCTGGGCCCAGTCTTGTGGGAAGCATCACTATGGATCCAGTAGCAGCACCAGAGTGGCTTTGCTGACTTGGGGTATGGTTTGTCCACCAGAACTGTTGTCACAAGCCGTATGGGACAGGGGAGTGAGGGGAGGCGTCATTAATGGGGGGCCCTCCACTGGGTTTGCTCCTTGGCCTGACCGGAGGCCCTGGAGGCTGAGCCCTGGGCCCATCCTGATCAGGCCTGCTCAACCCACGGGTAAGGGGCCTGGAGGACGAGCTGAGCAGAGCAGGTGGCTAGTGGGGAAGTCCTGGGAGCTGTGGCCTCACCGTGGGCCTGGCAGCGCTGGGGTCTCCCTTCCTCTGCACCTTCCCTCTGCACAGCCTGCCTCTGAGTGAATACACTGTATTCATCTCTGAACAAATCGCCACCAGACTAGCAGGTTGGAGCAGCACATATTTATTGATGTACAGTTTTACAGGTCAGACATCTGACGGGGCTTCTCTGTGGGGTAAACTCCAGGCACCCACGGGCTGTGTTCCTGGAGCCTCATTCAGGTTGCTGGCAGATTCCAGTTCCTTGCAGTTGCAGGCCTGAGGCCCCCATTTTCTTCCTGGCTGCTCTGGAGGGCTGTTCTGAGCCTCTAGAAGCCTTGGCTTATGGCTGCCTTCCTCCATCTTCAAAGCTGTCAGCCGCAGAACTGCTGAGTGTACCTCCCTCTGCCTCGCACTTCTGCTCTCTCTCACTGACTCTCCTGTCTCCCTCTTCCATACTTCAGGGCCCCTATGACGATACTGGGTCCACCTGGATAATCCAGAACAATCTCCTTAGTTTAAGACAGCTGTTCAGTGATCTTAATCTTACCTGCATTAGAATAGGTATAGCTGAGCGTGGTGGCGCATGCCTGTAATCCTAGTACTTGGGAGACTGAGATAGGAGAATCACAAGTTCAAGGACAGCCTCAGCAAGTAGTGAGACTCTCGCTCATTTCCTCACAGTTCTGGAGGAATGAAGTCCTAAAGCGAGGTGTGTTAGTAGGGTTGGAGACTGGGAGAATCTGTTTCTTGCCTCTCTGCTAGCATGTGTTGGCTCCCAGCCATCCTTGGCATTCCTTGGCTTGTAGCTGTGTTATCCTAGTCTCCATCTCCAAGAGCTGGGAGCATAGCTCAGAGGTAGAGTGCTTGCCTAGTATACACAAGGTCCTGGGTTTGATCTCCAAACCACACATACACACACAAACACTCCTAATCTCTGTCATCACATGGCCTTCTTCTCTACTTGTATCTATGTATCATCTCTTCTTAAAGGACTCCTGTCCTTGAGTTTAGGGTTCACCCTAATCCAATATGACCTCATCTAAACCTACTTGCCAGGGTCCAGCCCTAGCAGGAGTCAGGGGTCCGTTGATAGGTGGGGAATGAGACAAGATTGTGAGAATACACACACCAAATGTAGTGATGAAGCATATCTACTTTATTGTTCACAAGCAGCTGTTTTTATACTTTTCACTCAGCAGTGAAGCACATAAAACAGGGAAGTTTATGGACAAGTCATCTGACAGTTTGATAATAGCAAACTTGTTTTTTAAAGGTTTTTACATCAGTATATAATGATTTTATTTTGACTCTGGTACAAAGCAGTGTTAAAGATTAACGAGGAATAGGCCTGTATACATTGGTCTAAGCTAGGGAGTTTTTTGTAAACCATCTGTTGTTTTTGTCAACTACAGTCTGTCTTTATTAATGTGTCCTGTGAAGCTCTAGAGAGACACTGTGGGAGTTGGTAAAGGCTGACTGTGCTTTGACCCTATAAAGGGGTACCAGATACCCACATTCTTATAGCCTTCTTTACCATAGATATGATTGTAGACCTAAATCTCTTTGGCTTAGCTATTTTGTTTTCTATATCTGTGTGCTGAGGGAGAACATAGGGTTGATTAGTGACTATATCTGAAATACCTTGCAGAGCCTACTTTCTGACTAATGTTTTGTAAATGATCAGAGAAGTCTTGTGTTGTTTGTCTAAAGGCACTATTTTTTCAGCTAACGTCAAGAGGTTGTTATCCGACTGGCCACCACCTGTTTTTTAAGAAACTTTCTTTAATAATAAGTGTAAAAACAAGACTTGAAGTACCCAATATTCCCAGAATATACTATAATGTAAAGCAGGATATGCCATGTATCCTTTCTTGGAAGCGTCTGCCTTGCAGGATTCCACCAGACTGAGCCTTGCTCATGATCCAACTGTTAAGGAGCTGTGACACCAGGGGATGTCTTTCACATCACAGTTTCTGTGACAAATACCTCAAGAGTTGTGCAGTGCATAGCCTTGCAGCTGTGTGTTGTGATCCTAGACCTGGCTTCTTTCCAGGAAGGAGAGAGATGTTTCCTATTTCTCCACAAAGCATGTTGCTTTAAGGCACTGACTACTGAGTTTCCTTCTAGGTTCCTCTGAAAGGAGGATGGACCTCTGGGGCTTCGTAGTGTTAATGTGCATCTCCCCAACCCAAACAAATGTCTGAGACTCATGGAGTTCAGGGTTGTGGCTGGCCTTGGAGTACACTTGTGTGAATTATAAAAAGACAGCAGCTCTGGGCGGTTGTAACCCAGGGCATACAACCTGGCTATGCTTTGACACTGGGTCTAGGGGTCCTGGGTGAGGTTGAGAGGAAGGTGGAGGCCAGCGTGTCTTTCTACTCCCCACGTGGCATTGCCAGTGAGTCTCCTTCCACTGTACTTGGCTCAGTGCAGACACCTCTGGGTTAGTGAGGAGCCTCGGCGTGCTCAGGGAAATGGGGTGGGGGGGAAGGGCCTTCTAACAACTCCTCCTGTTCCCTACTTAAGACAGCTGGACAGATTCAAGAAACATGGTGAGTGTTTCCTGCACACTCCCTCTCCCTTCCCTCCTTCTATTTAAGCCTGAAGGTGGACATCTGGCCACAAGTGGCCCCCAAATCTCTGATGAAGACTGAGTGCCCCCCTTTCCAGGATTCTCCCAGAGTTGAGGATTATCAGGACCCTTCCCTAGGTTTGATTCCAGAAAAGGACTGTGTTGGCCAGCTTTCCATTACCATTACCATAATGAAATACTTGAGATAATTAATTTATAAAGAGAAAAGGTTTGCTTTGACTCACTGCTTTGGAGATTCCAACACAAGACCAGGCAGAACTATTGCTTTGTTATCTGGTCAGCAAGCCTGGTAACCATCCCTTCCAGGGCATCCCTATGACCTAGGGATCTCCTTCTATGCCTTGCCTCCTAAAAGTCCTTACCACCTCCCACAACAGTGCCACACTGGAGACCAAGCCCTTACTTAACACATGGACTTTGGTGGACATTCAAGGTCCAAACTATAGCAAGCATTCCTTCCAGCCTAGCCTCCAGGCCCAGCACTTTACGAAGCTCTGAGATTCAAGCTCTGGGCCTTCTATCTGCCCACAGCAGATAGTGATAGGGAAAGCTACTAATCTTTTTCCTCTTCTAACTCTCCTTTTGTGTCATCTCATTGTCGTCATCATCATTATCATCAATAGAATTTATTGCACCCCTCGTTTCAGGCACTGTACTAGTTGGTTCTCCTCTTGCTCCTCCTTGGGGTCCCCAAATCAAAGTCACCAGCTTAGTGACATGCAGGAACTGGATGTTGCCCAAATGTCTTTTGGACAATTGTGTCCAATTAGTGGCATATAAATGGAATGGGGGAGCAGGCTGCACCTACCCCTGGGACAGGGGCAAATGCCCCAGAGCAGGGGGGCTGGGAGAGGCCCCAGCACTCTCACCACCTGAGTAGTGGGTCTAGATTTCTGGTTACAGTGGTCGATGTTCCAGATGAGATTGGGTAGGACTGGGGCTATGGTGAGGGTGACATTCAATTTACTCCATTTAACAATGGAGTGGTGGTTTGGGTAAGATTAAAGTATAACATTAACATGTCATTAAGGCTGTGGTTAGGGCTATGGTAAAGTAAAATTTAGGCCTGTGGGCTTTTTGAGGGTGATGCAGTTGTAGTTTTAACCTATCATCTGTGGAGCCTCCAGGAGTGAGTCAGCACTCTGCAGGCTCTGCCTAATTTAGTGCTGGGGTTGCTGCAGGGTTGAGGGTGTGGGTCACCCTCAGGCAGACCTCACTTTCATCTGATTCTGTTGCTCTCCAGCCACTGGATGTTGTCAGTTATTTCATTGCCCTGAATCTCAGTGTAAAACGCTGCTGACCACACAAGTCTGTGGTCTGAATAATAAAAGAACGTGGATAAAATGCTGAGTCACATAGTTCAGCACTCTACTCCATAAGCAATAGCTTTTTCTTTCTTTTTTTTTTTTTTTTTTTTCCTTTTGTAGTACTGGGGATTGAACCCAGAGGCATTCTACCTCCAAGCTACATCCCCAGACCGATTTTATTTCTTATTTGTAAACAGGGTCTCACCTGGTTGCTGAGAGCCTCACTAAATTACTGAGGCTGTCCTTGAACCTGCAATCCTCCTGTCTCAGCCTCCCAGGTACAAGGATTACAAGTGTGCACCATCATGCCCAGCTGGGAATAGCTTTTTCTTACCTGAGTTATCTGGAGTTCCAGCTTGGAAGCAAGGGCACACTTGACAGGGGCATTTTTAGTAAAGGGACCATCTACAAAGGCAGGGGTTGGGTTTGAAGTGAACAGCAAAGGGTGGTGGTGTCCCAGGGTGACTAGGTGGGAAAGCCCTTAAGCCTGAACCTCCAGTAGCACAGCTGTAGGAGAGGGCCACCTCTGGAGCCTGTTGGGAGGCAGCGAGAGGGCGAGACCTCCCCAGCTCTCCTCCTGCCCCCTGACCTCTTGCTTGGGATCCCCGCTGGCTGAACCAGGCAGAAAGGCAGAGGGTGAAGGAGCCTCCCAGTGCCCAGAATTGGCTAGAGAAGGGTGGCAGGCATCTGCAGGGGCAAGATTTCCAGCATGTTTACCATCCCTCACAATGCCCAGGTCAGGAAGCTACTCCTGCCACCCCTACTTCACAAGAGCAAACTGAAGGTGACCTGGGTTCACCAGCATTTCACTGAAAAGCTTCTACAGCAGGTGAGCTCGGCAAGTACAGGAACGGCTGTGCTAGGGAGCTGTGGACACCTGGGGCAGGTGGGGAATCCGGGTCTTTAAAAAAAATCCAGAAGGTGGTGAGGGCCCGAGGGCAGCATTCCCACAGCCCTGTACAGAAGCCTAGAGTACTTGCCAGCCTCAGTAAAACATTAACATACACAGTTTCCAGCATCTGCTTTAAAAAGTAGTAACAACAAATAGTGTAAACTCCCGGCTATATTCTTGTACCTAACCAACTTAAATCCTTTAGGATTTTTGTTTGAAAGGAAAAGGTTAGGGAGCGATGATGCCAGAGGGAATAGAAAGACAGCCAAAGCTGTTTTTCAGATGTCCCAGGAAGCTCTGTCCCATCTGAGTACTTTTTACAAATCTCTGGCTCCTCTGTGGCTGTCACCCCCCTGGAGGGTATGTGTGTGACACAGGACCCCGGTGGAAAGCTGTGGGGAGAGTATACCTTAAACATCCTAATGGAGATTTCTTGGGCCCTGTGACTTCTTTTGAGCTCAAGGTTTTCAAATATATATCAGGTTTCCCCCTTGTCCGGAAGGTAGAGGAAGTTTCTGATTTATGGGCCCGACAGTTTTTCCAGTTACTGGATCTGTAAATCTGCCATCAGTTAATTCACTTGCCACTGTCAGAAAAGGCACTGTGTGCTTCCCAGGTGAAAATGGCTTCAGCAAAGCAAAGCGGTATTATGATAACACTAATAAGAAAAAGACCCTGAAACACTCATGTGTTTCCACTT
The DNA here is from genome assembly GCA_004027655.1 of Graphiurus murinus. NCBI lineage: Eukaryota > Metazoa > Chordata > Mammalia > Rodentia > Gliridae > Graphiurus > Graphiurus murinus. The sequence goes on from PVLC010001462.1 coordinate 23,508, forward strand.
GTGGAACCCACTGGATCAGTAGTACATGTGCATACACACTCACACATGTGCACATGCACCCCACTCCTAGAGAAGGGCAAAGGGGAAGATTTAAGCTTAGCAAGGTAATTTCCCAGAAGTGGATTAGCAGGGAAAATAGGCAAAGTGCAAGTTATTCGATGGCCCCATTGTAAAACGCCTGCTTTTAGGACCCAGAGGAGTGTGCCTGTCTGTCCTGTCTGCAGATGACATAGTGAAGATTGCTAAATGATATCCAATCATGAAATGTGAAAACACACAGCTCCTTTGTTAGCCACATAGCTGTGGTTTTGTGTCCATGATTCATTGTGGAAGTGAGTAGCTGGGACAGGCATTCTGTGAGGGTTTTTTTTTTCCTTCTTCTCATTTCTCCTAAAAAAATATTTATGAAAGGTCTAAAATTCAAGGAAGTCAAATGCCTTTTGAAGAGAAAAATCCCCATTCCTTGCAAAACAAAGATTACAAATCAAACCCTCTGGAGCTACCACACTTCTGCTCACGTGGACGCCTTCCTCCTGGGGCCTCAGCCCCCAACTCCTGCCTCACCTGTCCACCCAGGTGCCTGCGCAGGGCTGGCCTGCGCCAGAGGCCTCCTTCAGGAGTCTGATACTGCAGGCGAGGCTGTATTCTCTGGAGTCCCTGGCCAAGCCACACCCTTCCAGGGCCACTTTCTTGGGGAGAAACTGATTCTGCGTTTCTTTCTTGAGTCAAAATCAAAGGCCCTACAGCACACAGGAGTGTTTAAGAGAGGAACTAGGAAACCATTTATGTCTTACAGATGAGCCTGGATATGAGTCTCAGCTCTACTTAACAGCTCTGTCTCCTAGAGCAAGTGATTTAGCCTTGGGAGCCTCTGTTTTCTCACCCAGTGGATGGGGACGACCATCACTGCCTTACAGAATGTCATGTGTTACTAATGTGTAAAGGCACATGGCGGCTGTTAGGTGTTCTATGAATGGCATCGCTTCTTATTTGTCTGTGATCCTGGGGTTGCCTGAGCCTATTGCTTACGTCAGAGCAGCAACAGCAATCACTAGAAACTCTTGAGAGTTTGCCTATAGACTTGAAGACATTTCTGGCCCTAGCAAGGCTTTCTGTGATAGTCAAGAAAGAGCATCAGGGGCAGGAAGTCATTCCCCAAGGCAAACAGAGCTCAATCGTGGGGAGCCCAGCCCAGCACTTCCCTGCTGGGGGTGAGCTTGGCAGGTTAACAGCCTCTCTAGGTGCCTCAGTTTTCTCACCTATAAAATGGGAGGTGACGGTTCCTATAGCATAGGGTTGTTATAGTCATCAAATTAGGTAACAAATAAAGTAAAAGGCCAGGCAGAAATGAAAAAATACAATGCCTTAGCAGGTGAAGACTTCTCAGCTGGGCTTGGTGGTGCACACCTGTGATCTCAGTTTTCAGGAGCATGAGACAGGAGGATTGCAATTTCAAAGCCAGCCTTAGAAACTTAGCAAGATCTTCCTTCATAAAAAATAAAAGGAGCTGGGAATGCAGCACAGAGGTAGAATGCCCTAGGTTCAATCTATAGACAAAAAAAAAAAAAAAAAAACAAAAAAAAAAACTTTTCAGGTCGGAGCTCAAGTTTCCACAGAAATCCTTTGTTTATGGAATAGGAGGAGCAGAAGGGCAGGCTGGCTGTGGGCTGTCAGGACTTTGGCCAGCCTCTGAGGAGTGTATCCTTGACCTTGGCCCCCAGCTGCCTTGTCTACCTTGGGCTTGTCCAGGCAGCCCTGGGGGTGGGGGAACTCATCTGAAGTCATTGGCTGGCCTTACACAGGCTCCACTTAATAGAATACTGGGGACAGGCTGGCACAGGGGTTGAGAGCACTTGTCACAACTTGCGCCTTAAGCCAGGCGTGCTAAGCCCACTGTGTGTGTACACAGGTTGGGGGGCGGGGCAGTGCATGATGGTGAGTGGAGAGGTCCCAAGGGCCATGCTGGGAACTGAAGGGTTCAGGAGGTGGACACCTCACGGTGAGGCTGGTGGTGGTGACATGCCCACACACTAAGTTCTCTGTGGTTCAATCCTGGTGGCCTCAGTTCTCTCTTCTCCCTCCTATAATCTCCTGGAGCACTTGCTGGGTGTCTCATACTCTGCCTTGTGTCTTCACCCCCTTTTAATGGCTTCAGCTCTCCCACCCTTCCGGGTTTCATCCACTTTTTAGTTCAGGCAGCACCTACCTGGCAGCCTGGGAGTTGGAGAGCCCAGCTGTAGGGATGGGAGAAACACGCTGAGCTTCAGAGCCCAGCAGAACTGACTTTTGGAACCAGGGGTGGTGGCTTTCATGAAACACCTGAGTCAGGCCAGCTACTTCCCTTCTCCATGCAAATGTCTCGTAGGTCATGCTGGGACACTGAGGCCCACCTCTCAGGTTGCTGTTGGGGACCTCTATAAAGTCATGTGAGTTTGGTGCTCAGTCTCTGCTCAGTAAGTGTGGCGGTCACAGTAATTCCCTCTTATCCCAGGGAAATGCATTCCAAGCCCCCCAGTGGATGTCTGAAATTGCAGATAGTTTTGAACCCTATAATTTAATGCTTTTTCCTGTCTTCACTAAACATTTACCACTCACTGAAACTGTAGCTTTTGCAGTTTGAGGTGTGAAAACAAAACTAGCACTGATTTCTTTTTCCTTCTTCACTATTGCATGGATAGCAGATTTGTAGATTTTAGCAAACTCAACAAAGATTGCTTTTTATACTTTCCTCATTAAATCCAGAACTTCAAAGGGAGCACTATATGGCTTCTCTCAATGCCAGCATCACTACTCTTGCATTTGGGGACCAGTAGTAAGTAAGATAAGGGCTACTTTAACATAGGCTCTTTGATACTATGGCAGGCAATCTGACAGTCAAGTGACTAACTAGAGGGTAGCATATACAGTGTGAATATGCTGGAAAAAAGGATCTTGAGACACATCCTAGACAGGACAGAGTGGATGGTGAGAGACTTCATCACACTCCTCAGAATGGTGCACAATTTAAAATTTATGAATTATTTATTTCTAGATTTTCCATTTAATATTGTTGGACTGGGGATAACTTCAAGTAACTGAAACCACAGGAAGCAAAACTACAAATAATGGGGCGCTACTGTATTTGATCAAGATGTGTTCTGTAGTGAGTACTGTGACTCCAAGAGATTCCACTGCCTCACCCCAATCACCCCCATGCTTTGGGATAGCAGATTCCTGGAGGAGGAGACACTGTCAGACAAATATCATTATGGTCTGATCTCAGCTCAGCTGGCTTCCTGTCCTTGAATTTGAGAGGACCCCCCACACACCCACACACCTTAAGCATGAGCACATGTCCTGTGCCAATAACCAGGCGAGACTTAGATCTTGATCTGGTTTCCAGCAATATGTCTTTGCACACATTTGGTCCTTCTTCAACATCTCCAGATGTCTGACCCACAGCACCTGTGCTAAGAGGGTGTCCCCTGCAATTAGCTCCATTAGCTGTATCTTCCCAGACATGTTCCAAGAAATAAGCCAGGAATAAATAACCTCCCATGTGAATCCCACACTCCCTATTAATCCCTCTGCCCTTCATTCTGTGTGTGTCCTGGATGGATTTTTCAAGCCAGTTGGAAGAAAACATGCTCAAGAGTGGGATAATTTCTGAGTCAGGTAACGAGCAAGGATTTTGTTCGGGCACAGCCTGCCTTCTGTCCCTCCTCCTGTCCTCCCTCTTGCTCTTCCTTCCTTCCAGACACAGAGAGTACTAGATGACTTGGGCTCATGCCTTGCCTCTAAGAGCTCAAACCCAGTGATTTGGCACATACAAGTGACTAAAGCATGCCCAGCCCATGAGAAGGCTTTTGTGGGAGCATCTCTGGGGAGCTGCAGGGGTCAGGGAACATCCCTGGACAGGTAGGGCCCCTCTAGCACCTCTAGGGCACCTGTGACTATCTTCTCAGGGGACAAGTTTTAACCTTGTTACCTCTTGGTAAAAGCACCTTCTCCAATACTTCCCTTTTACACATGAGGTCCACAGGATGAGGCCTGAACCTTTTGCCTTACAGCTTAGTTCCGAAGTATAGCTCTCAGGCAGTGATATAGTTTAGAGGTTTATAGCCCAGACTCTGGAACCAGAATACCTGTAGGACACCTGTGCTTGAGTCCCAGCTCTGGTAGTCATTGGCTCTATGACTTTAGGCAAGTTACCTAGCTTCTGTGCACCATGTCCATAAAATGGGTATAATAATAATACCCACTTCCTAATTCTAATGATGGTTAAGTACGTTAATATATATGAAGTGCTCACCACAGTGTCTGGCACATGATAAACACTATATAGCTCTTTGCCGTTGTTATATTCATCCGTGGCTCCTCCTGTTTCCCTTTGAGCAGACAGGCCTTGGTACCTCCTGAACATAATCACCACCACATTCTTGAGTTTGTCCCCACTGGGTTAGGTGGCCTAGAACATGGGGCTGGACACTCACCTGGCTGCAAGGCTCCTGACCCCCGCGGTTCTTGCTTTGCCTCTCTCGGGTTGTTATGAGACACTCACAGGCAGGACCTTGTTTCCAGGCCACTGGGCATGTGTGTGAGTGTTGCTCCCTGTCCCAAAGGTTCTGGTCAGGGGATGAATGGGGCTAAAATCTGTCCTGTGTTCTGGTCACCCAGTCCTGACACTATGCTATAGTCAGCCTGCAGGAGGTGGGGCAACTGTGTCACCTGCCACCGGGAGGGGACTTTTTTCCAAATCATACAGAGATAACAGGTATGCTAGGTCTTCCCCTGCCTGCTGCTTCCCTGTCTGGATTGGAAGCTCTAGGGGCAAGATGCCCTTCCCATAGTGCCTGACGGGACTGTGCACCTTTTGAAGGCCTCCTAAGTGTACCTTGGCAGTGTTGAATGATTAATTCATGAAACCCAGATTCCCCAAAGGTTTCAGGCTGCATGCCCAGTGCTGAGATTCCAGGATAGAAAGAGGATAGAAAGAAGGTAAGACCCAGTCCCTTCCCCTCTGGGGTCTGAGTCCCTGGCCTTGCTCCAGGGTGGTCCTGCTGAGCCCAGAAGGAGGCAGAGGGCTCTTGGAGGGGCTCTTCTCCCTGGTGAAGGAAACTTCTTCTCGTCTAGGAATTGAATATTTGGGGGAAATGAAGGGCATTGCCTGGGCAATCTTCCCCTCCCACCTCAAGGTGAACCCAGTGCCAGGGCAGCCTGTGTAGCCTGTGCCCCGCTCTCTTGCCCAGTCGGGAGAGCACAGAGGCAGCACAGTGTGCAGAGGGCTTGGCAGGCTCTCAGCGGAAGTCTTCATAATTCCTAGAGGCCAGAGGGGCGTGGAGGGTGGAGAGAGGGGTGAGGCTCTCAGGAGTCCCTAAACCCTTGGAAACTGAGGCAGCACCCACTTTAAGGCTGCAATGAGGCCTCGGACAGGGGCTGTGTGTCCCCCTTCCCTACACTTCCCAGGACATACAGACCTGGAGCCTCCCTCTGCCACTTATTCACCTGCCTGGAAATAGGGGCTTCGGTGCTCTCTCCCAAGCTGGGAGGCAGAGCAGGGTGTGGTTCTGGGCAAGAGAGACCCCTGCTGGGTTCCGTGCCCTCCCCTAGCCCCATCCCAGCAGGGGCATCCCCCCAGGGTCTGTGTGCCAGAGATCCAGTCTCCTTTGACCTACGTGTGGCCATGGGAAGAGCTAGAGCCAGGAGCTTTAGAGCAGGGTGTGACTCACAGGCAGCCTTGGGGCTGAGCGGGGCCTCCGGCTGACCAGGGAGGATGAGTGGGCCCGGCAGGCTGCAGCAGTAGTGATCTTGAGACACCCCAGAACACCTGGGGAGGCCTGGCTCTCAGCCTGTCGGGATGGGCAGCAGGGAGTGAGGGTACCAGTGTAGACATATGCTCCAGGGGCCTGCCTGGAAGCAGTTGGGCGCTGCCCCTACCTAGGCACAGCCCCATGGAGTCCACTGCCCTCATGTGTCTCTCTACCTTTGACTCCCTGGGGCTGTGGCAGCATCAGCGCCTGCTGACCTGGCCTGGGCACGAGACCTGCCTGGCTGGCCAAAAGGAAAGAAGGGACAAAGCTCTGCCAGGGCTCCCCCCGAACTTACCGGCTCCCAGATCCCCAGGAAAGACTGACCCACTTGGGAGGCGCCAGGGCATGCTGACTATAGTGAGTTGGGACTGCAGTCACAAGAAGGAGCAGCCGCTGCCTCTATGTCTGAAGCAGAGTGTAGGAACAACCCCCTCCCAGGCAGGCGCTGTCTCCTCGCTCTTCCCTGTCTGTGTCTGTGGCCTGGAGCTTCTTGATTGTTTGCCCCTGAGCCTCAGCATTCTCCAGCTCCCTCCACTTTTCTTCATTCTTTACACAGTTCTCAGTATTTAGGTGTCAGAGCACCTGGAAGTCATAAGGAATATCATGAACCATCAATACAGTTAATTCCATGATTAGAATTCACTGGAAAGAGTTTTATTAGCAGAAACTATGACGATCGTCTGTGTGTACCTACCCACCCCAGCTATAGGCATATACATGTGCCCGTGACCAGAGCGAAATGTTGAGTGAAGTAGGATGGGCCGTTGCCACAGTTTTCCGTTAATATTAGTTTATTGCTTGTTCATTTGTTTAATCATGCACTGGCAGACAAGTGGTAGCAGGCGCCAAAGGTTGGAGAAGGATTTATGGGAGCAAAACTTAAAACTGAGACCATGCTTTTCGTTAATAGATTTTCCCCTTTGAATCGGGAGGTGCTAGCAGAGTTAATGCCTCAGCCCAGCCCAGTAGGGGCCTCTGCACACTCTCCTGAGTAGGCCTAATAGGCCAAGTAGGCCTGCTCTCACCTTGACCCCTCACCTTGATGCTGGCCAGCACCTCCTCACTTGGGACCCGCCCCTCTCTACATGTCTAGGCTCCTGGACACTCCTCCCAGATATTTTTGTCTTAAAATCCATCTTTAGGTACTAAACACTCATGCACAGGGAGGGTGAGAAAAGGGAGAGGGACCTGCTGAGAAGGACACCAAGAGTCATGTGCATGTATTTTTCTGTCACTTTATACCCCGATAATGTAAATTACAATGTACAAAAAAAAAAAACAAACAAACAAAAAAAAACTGAGCTCATCATCCACTTCTTGGATCTCTCAGGTTGAAGTCTGGGCTCCTGGAACACCCCTCCTCCCCCCGCCAACACACACACACACACACACACACACACACACACACACACACACTCATTTGTCCAAGCCATCACTAGGATTTTTCTCTTTCTACCCTCAAATATCCCTTGAATCCATGCCTTCTTCTTGGTTCCATCTGTGGTCACCGCTAGCCCAGACCGCAGTTAAAACCTTCCAGCTGGCCTTCAGGCCTCCCTTCTCTGGTCTACCAGCCACCAGGTAGTCTTTCTCCAGAATTATTATCATGCAGGGATGCCTATTCCATCCTTTCCTAGACCTGCCTGGAGACCATGAGTGTCGTAGGGCAAATGTTGGCCTTGAGCCCCCTCACTTTGCCTGGAGTGCGGGTCCCTTTGTCCAGCCTCCTATGGAGCTGAGAGGGGAAGAGGGTCCTTGCCATCTCTGAGTCCCAGTGCCTGGTATGTGTGACAGGCACCATAAGTGCTTCTTGTATGAGTGAGAGTGGGCCATTCCTTGGACCATGTCATTTAATGCTCCAACATCTCCAAGGACTCCCCCTTAACCAGTCAATACAGCCCAGGGAGCTTCCCCGGCATTTCAGGCCCTTTAGCATTTGGACCCAAGCCTATTCTCTAACCCCCTGAAGCCTTAATGTTCTCATCTGTAAAATGGTATTAAAGTGACAAATGGCGGGTGAATTCAGGATGAAGTTAACCTGGTTTAGTAACTTGGCTTCTACAACCTTCTGCAAGGCATAGTACCTCTGTACATTCGGTTTTCTCAACTATAAAGTAGGGATAGTGAATATATAACTCCTAGGCTATGGAGAGGCCTATGTGAGGGACTGCACGTGATGTGCATTATTGGCAGAGCCGAGCAGAGAGTAAGCATTCATTAAATTACAGCACCGGCCGATCCCCCCACCCTCACACACATACTTCCCACTCCCTGCTTCTCCCATGTGAGTAACTGCCGTTACTAATTTTCCAGGGTATCCTTCCAAGGTTGCTTTGTGAATATGCAAATAAATACAACATGTATCCTTGTTTTCTGCATTTTTACACAAAAGTTTACATGCCCTACACCAGGAGTCAGCAAACTTCTTCCATAAAAGGCCAGATAGTAAATATTTCAGGCTTCCTATGACATATGGCTTCTGCAACTACTCAACTGAGCTGTTGGAGAGCAAAAGCGGTGCTAGACAATGAGTGTGGCTGTGTTCCAAGCAAGCTTTATTTATGGAAACTTTAATTTGAATTTTATATCATTTTCTCGTGTCAAGAAATATTATTCTGATTACTTTTTTCCCCCAACATGGTTGGGTCATAGGCTGTATAAAAACAGTCAGTGGCTGGGATTTGGGCTGTCATTTTTTCAAATTTCAATACATATCTTGGAGAGCGCTTCTTATGTGAAGAAGCTGCTTCTCCTAGGGCACCTGACTCCAATCCTGGACAGATCCTAGTTTGTTTGTTTACTTTTCTTGTGGTGCTGGGGTTTGAACACAGGGCCTTGTGCGCATGTTAGGCAAGCACTCTACTACTGAGCTACACCCCCAGACCTTTTCATTTCTTATTTTGGAACAAGGTCTCATTAAATTGCCAAGGCTGGCTTTGAACTTGTGATCCTCCTGCCTCAGCCTCCTGAGTAGCTGAGATTATAGGTGTAAACCACAAAGGCTGGCTTTAGATCTTAGTTTTTTTTTTTTTTTCTTTTCTTTTTGTGGTATTAGGGATTGAACCAGGGGCATTGTACCTCCAAATTACACCCCCATCCCTATTTTGTATTCTTTATTTTGAAACACGGCCTCACTAAGCAGCTGAGGCTGGCCACAAACATGGGATCTTCCTGTTTCAGCCTCCTAAGTACTAGGATTACAAGTGTGTGCCACCACGCCCAGCTCTGATCCTAGTTTTTGTTTTGTTTTGTTTTTGTTTTCGGTAGTAGGAATTGAACACCCTCAGTCTTTTTAATTTTTTTAATTCTGAAACAGGGTCTCGCTAAGTTGCTGAGGCTGGCCTTGAACCTGCAAACCTTCTGTCATAGCTTCCCAAGCACTGGGATTATAGATGTGTGCCACCACATCCCAGATTCTAGGTGTTTTGTTTTTATTTTTGTTTTTTTGGTACTAGGGATTGAACCCAGGGGCATTCTACCTCTGAGCTATACCCCCAGCCCTATTCTTTGAGACAGAGTCTCATTAAGTTGCAGAGGACCTCACTAAGTTGCTGAGATTAGCCTCAAACCTGGGATCCTCCTGTCTCAGCCTCCCAAGTACTGGGATTACAGGCCTATGCCACCATGCCTAGTTCAGATACTAGTTTTTTAACCAATCTCCTACTGAAGAACACTTCAGTTGTTTCCAGTCTATTAAAAAATATTTTACTATTACAAAATAGCACAGCTATAAATAATCTTGTTCATGCATCATTTTGAACATTTACTGGTCAGTTCCCTCAGAGGTGGGATTCAGGTGAGTGAGATTTATGTGGAGTACTCAAAGAAAGAGGGAAGCACAATGGGTCGTTGGAGAGAGTCAAGAAAGGATAGAGTCCCCAGGAAATCATACTTTGGCCTGATTGAGATGGAATTTACTCTCACCTTGAGACAAGGGCTGGGAGCTTTTGGGCTTCCATTCCGGGCAATCATTGGTGATGGGAGGAATTTCTGAGATGGCTCCATCACCAAGACTCAGTGAGACTCAGAAGTCACAGGTATAGCTGGGTATGATGGGGCATGCCTGTAATCCTAGTACTTGGGAGACTGAGACAGGAGGATCCCAGGTTCAAAACCAGCCTCAGCAACTTGACAAGACTTTCAGCAACCTAGTGAGACCCTGTTTCAAAACAAAAAAATAAAAAGGTCTGGGGGGTGTAGCTCAGAGGTAGAATGCCTCTGGGTTCAATCCCCAATAAACACACATATGTCACAGGTGTAAACCCTTGGCCACTGTCCTTGCAGCTTCTGGAGATTCACCAGGTACAAAGAGGGCATGAGCAGGGCCTCAGGAGGGTCTACCACAGCAGGTTTATCTGTAGGATAGTCTTGGAGGAGAATTGCAAGGTCAAAGCACACATGCGTTGTGCTGTGAGTAGACACTGACAGATTGCTCCCCAGAGGAGTCGTATCAATTTACACTCCTGCCAGCAACATCTGAGAGCGCCTGCTTCTGCACAGTCTCACCAAATGAATGTGTTATTAAACTTTTGGGGTTTTGCTAGTCTGATGGATTAAAGCATGCTAACTCAAAGTAGTTTTCATTTGCACATTTCTTGTAGGGAGAAAGGTTGAGCATATTTCTCTGTGCTTAAAAAAGCATTGGAATTTTTTTTTCTTGTGAACTGTTATATGGTTTGCTGATTTTTCCTTTAGGGCCATTGATCTCTGTCTTTTCTGTTTCTAGGAACTCTATAGTTATCATGGAGATTTGTCTTTTGTGTATGATATGATTGCACATTTTTCCCCTTTGGTCATTTGTCCTTTTACTTTGTTTAAGGTGGTTTTGGCTAAGCAGAGGTTTTTGATCATGGTGTTGTTTAATCAGGTAAATGATATATTATGTAAAACACTTAGCACAATGCCTGTTACCTGGTAGACACTGAATGGCTCCCTTTCCTGGCCTCCATTCTATGCTTTACTCAAATTTGCTAGGGATAGACTTGCCTGGCATATGTGAGGCCCTGAGTTCCATCCCCAGCACTACAACACACACACACACACACACACACACACACACACACACACACACACAATTGTGCTCTTTGTTCTCCCTTCAACATGGCTTGTGCTTCCAACCTCCATGTGTTTCTCACATTATTTTTCTAGTCTGGAAGGCCTTCCTCCTCCTTATTTTGGGCTCCTGAAGTCATTTCTTAAGCACCAGCTCACATGTTGCTTCTCCTGAGGCTTTCCAGAATCCTTTAACTAAATAGGGTCCTTCTCACACCTGAAACCCTGTGCCTCTGTTCACATCAGAGTCCACCTTGGGTCCTAGTTGTTTGCATGCATTTATCATGCTTCTTCTGAGCCTCAGTTAACTTATCTACAAAATGGAGTTTCTGGGCACAATAGAGATTTATTTTGATTACAAAATAAACATGTTTATTCTGCATAATTTAAAATTCTAAAAATATAGAAATATATAAAGCTTCAAATGTAATTACACATACACAGGTACTATCATGCCCAAGAAGCAGCCCCTGCTTATAGATCCTTCCAGAACTTTCTTATGCCTGTGTAAACATCTATGGCAGCAGGAAGACATTTTTCTTAAAACATAAAACTGGAAGCACACTATCCATATCATTCTGCAACTTAGTTTTCTTGTTCACTAAAGTAACATGAATAAAATGACATAGTTAAAGCACCTGGCTCAGCCAGCAAGGTGGCATATACCTGTAGTCCTAGCTGCCCGGAGGCTGAGGCAAGAGGATCAGGAGTTTGAGGCCAGCCTGGACAATTACTGTAAACAAAGTAAATGAACAAATGACAAAATGTGAAAAAGATGTGTAATCATATCATAGACAAAAGATGAATCTCCATATCTATAGAGTTCCTAGGAACATAACAGGCAAAGACCAACAGCACTAAAAGAAAAATCAGCAAATGACAGTGGGATCTTATCTCAAGAATAAAATTTTTAAAAAGCCTGACTCAGTACTCAATAAATGGTAACGATCATCACTACTCTATGTATCTTGTAGTCAATTTTTCTCTTAGCAGCAAAGGCTTTTTTTTTTTAATTTTTATTTTTTGGGTACTGGGGATTGAACCCAAAGGCAGTCTACCTCCAAGCTACACCTCTAGCCTGATTTTATTTCTTATTTGGAAACAGTCTCATGAGGTTGCTGAGACCCTTACTAAGTTGCTGAGGCTGGCTTTGAAACTGCAATCCTTCTGACTCTGCCTCTCAAGTACTGGGATTACAAGCATGCGCCACCACACCTGGAGCAAAAGCTCTTTTCAAATAAATAGTATTTGGAAGCTCAAATGATTTATATCTCTACAAATTAGACCAAGAGGAGCTGCCAGGCAAGGTGAACATAGATGGGGCAGAGGGCGTGGAGCCCTTCACCCAGTGTCTCCACATCACCACTTGAAAACCTTAGTGTGTCTGGGCATGGTTGTGCATGCTTGTAATCCCAGTACTTGGGAGGCTGAGACAGGAGGATCACAGGTTCAAGGACAGCCTCACTCAACAAGTAGTGAGACCCTGTTTCCAAATAAGAAATAAAAAATTTTTTAAAAAATTGGGCTAGGGATATAACTCAAAGGTAGAATGCCTCTGGGTTCAATCCCCAGCACCACCACCACCACCACAACAACAAAAAAAACCTTCGTGTGTGGGGTAGGGGGTGAGCACACCCTTCACATTTAACCAAGTGGCATCGTTACAGGCACACACTGTCTAGGTTCTTTTCACCTGGGTCCAAAGAGCCCGGGTAGCTGGGATAGGGATTTTTTTTCTCCCCAAATTGGTGGGAAGAGTTCCGGCATCCTCAGATGACAGCAGACCTTGGTGGATCCAGGGCTCCCCTTGGCTTGGTGTTGATCTGTGATGGACTTCTCATGGTCCACAAAGAGATAAAGTTAATATGGTGAGATTCTCCTAAAGTTAAACTTATTCAAATACTTCTTTTTGCATTGAAATGTCCTTTACTTTGTGAATTGACAGTGGTAACGATTGGTAGGTGTGTGTTTGTGTGCATGTATTAATGTCTTGCTACCTAAATAAAAAGTTGGCAACTACATGTTGGTCCCCTAAATTTGTTTTGAAGTTTCACTGATCCATGAAATCCTGAAGACTGTTGTGGGCCATTCTGGCGGCTTTGCCAGTACTTCCCTGGAACAGCCCCAGAGGGATAGCAAGTTCCATCTGTGTGCAGGGGAAGTTTGGGAACCGCTGTCCTTGGCTGAAATTGCAGCGGCTCTTCTAAGGCTGGTAATTGATAGAACCCTTCCCCAAGGGCCTTTGTCCAAGAAAGTCACCTTCTCAGTGAAGGTTTGCTTGCTTCTGCTGTCCTTAGGGGAGGTCACTGCTTCTTTGGAGCACCCTTGACCAAACTTGGCACCAGACCCTTCTCTTGATGTCCCCCAACCTAACTGAGGCTAGATGACACATGCAACCAGGGCTTGGCTGAAGGCTTGTGATTCGCTTAGGGGTAATGAGTGCCAGACCATTGGGCTTGCAAGCTCCTCAGCTTGGTGTCCACTCCAGCCCAGCTGCCCGTGGTCCACCCCTCTAAGTAGTGATTAGAGTAGCAACCAGGTGGAGACCATCGGGGGCCAGAGTTGAGCCTGCAGCCCTCTGCACTGCCCTCTCCCTGCCCACCTCGGAGGACTAGGCTGGGATGTTCGAGTAGCAGTCTCTCCTACCGGAAGATTTTTTGGGGGGAGGAAAAAAATCCCCTGCTTCCTCCTTTACTTTGTATGTGGGCCTTTTAAACTGCTGTCATTCATCTCTAATTCCTCATCACTGCAGTTGATGGCAATGAATTGGGTCCAGAGGACTCTGGTTGTTAAAAAATTTGTTAACAACAGATTAGGCATTTGGCCCTTTATCTATAAGCATGCTGGGACAGCAATAACAGGTTTTTTTTTTTTTTTTTTTAAGTCTTTTTATTCTCTTTAGCTAAGGAAGAATTTTAAGTGACTCAGTTATATTTTTTTTATCTGGCTTGGCAAGAGATATTTAGTCTAAACTGTAGCTAACCCCCTTCTACCCCCCTTTTTTGTCCCTTGTTCATGCAATTTTAAAATTCTGGCACACTGTCAACTTATTACCATTTACTTGTATTTGCAAAATAATCACATATTCTTACTGTACTCTCAACGGTCCGGTGAAGTAGTTATTTTGAATCTCATTTGCTGACGAGGGATCTGGGGCTCATGGGGAGCTACGCGATATCCTGAAGGCTACAATTTGAGGAAGAGGCAGAACTGACATCCATCGGGTTTGAATCCAATCCTGTCTCCTCTGTACAGCCAGGTCCTATCCACAACTAGCAACAGCATGGTCTGCTTATTTGGTTTTCTTCTTTGCAAAGCTAACCAACTAGCCCTTAAGGAACGTGAACTCAATGCGTATTGAGTTCCAATTAGAGAAACAAGTGAGGGTAACAATAATGTAACAACGACAATAAGTCACTGAAGAACTCTTTGAGTTTCCATCTTGCCTGGATTGGAGAGCTCTTTGTCAATAAAGGGTCAGGTTCAGAAAGTGGCAAGTGGTCTGGGCAGAGGAACATGAACTACTTACTTCTTTCACCCCTTTGGGTGAAAGAGGGTGCTTTGTGGTACAGGCACTAACTTGAGCCAGGCGCCAGCCTGGTGCTCCAGGAGGAGGCCCCCCACAATACACCTGCTCACCCACCTCTCTCTCCAGCATTCTCTTGGAAGCCAGCGAAGGATTTTGCTTCCTCTGCAGCTGGTTGTACTGACATTCTTCTGGAGATGAGGGGCATTTGCCTGAGGTTTGAGCTCCCAATTCTGGGCCATTATAGTTCCTAGAACGTCTGCAGTGGCTAATAGGACCTCTCTCCTATCCAGCCCCCAAACTTGGGAAGTAGGGCGAGGAACGGCTGGAGTCTGGCAGGGTGAGGATTTGCTGCCTATTGTCATGAAAGGCAAAGCAACATCGTGGTTCACAGGGGCCAGGTCCTGGGCCATGGGGAACAGGAAGGGCTGGAGTAGGTACTGGGGTTGTTGGGGTGGCCGGGTTCTGACATCCTTCCTGGTTTGGCTTCTAAGAAGAAAGGACAAGAAGGAGCTTGCTCATGGCATGTGCACCTGGGGCCAACAGCATTTGTGTGAGAGTGGGGAAGGAGCGGGTCCCAGACCTCATCCTCTTGACCAGGGAATCCAATAGGAGTCTGAAGACAGGGCCTCCTGGGGTGGAGCACCCCTGAGCCTGAGCAGAGGCTTCTAGGCCAAGCTTCCACTGTGGTCTGAGCTGGTTTGTCGGTGGCCACCAGCACAGACTTTGGAGTCAGGCTGCCTTGGTTGGAATCTGGTCCCCAGATTTACCCATCGTATAACCTTGGGCAAGTTCTTCATCCTTCTCAGCAGCTTTGATATCCTCCCTTTTTTGTGTGTGGTCACACCCACAAACAGTCCAGACACTGCTGTGTATACAGTGACTCATATATATTGTGACAATGCTGAGTGTTTACAATAGAGACTGCCTTACAGAATGGCCCTGCCCAGTGACAGAAAGACAGAGAATCCGTTCAAATGTTCGAGACAACTCAAATAGCGAAGGATGTCAAAGGACATGAGCAGAAAGTTTCCACAAGTAGTAAATAGGTTCATGAGTGAAATTTCAGCCTCAGAAGTAATTTGAAAAAGGGAGATGAAAGCATTATTGAAGTGTCATTTTATGCTTATTCACTTAAAGTACAAAAAATTATTTTGCTGTGCAGTGAGGTTGTCCTCCACTTGGTGCATTTATATGTTTTGATGCGACCCTTTCAGAAAGAAGTACACCAGTGTATATTAGAGCCGTAAATGTTCGTATCCTCTGAGTAGTCTTTGTAACCCCCAAATTGAATTTGTCCTAAAGTAATAACCTTCTTCACAATGTTTATTTAACATTTTTAAACATATAGAAAAAATAGAATAGTCTAATAAATCTACCTATAAATAAAAATGTTTATTATTTAAAATTTTTTGAAGATACAGAATGAAAATAGTACAATGAATCTCCCTAAAGCAATGTGTGTGTGTGTGTGTGTGTGTGTGTGTGTGTGTGTGTGGCATTGGGGATTAAGCCCAGGAGCATTCTACCTCTGAGATATACCCCAGCCCTATTTTATTTTTATTTGGAAACAGGGTCTCATTAGATTGATGAGAGTCTCACTGCTTGTTGAGGCTGTCCTCAAACCTGTGATCCTCCTGTCTCAGTCTCCCAAGTACTGGGATTACAGGTATGTACCACCATGCCTGGCAAAAAGCAATACATTAACCAGAGGGGGGGAAAAATCATTTGTGTAAGAATGATCAATCATAGTTAAAATTTTTTAAAAATCTAAATATGAGCCGGGCGTGGTGGCGCACGCTTGTAATCCCAGCATTCGGGAGGCTGAGACTGGAGGATCCGGGTTCGCGGCCAGCCTCAGCTACCTAGTGAGGCACTCCGCAATTTAGTGAGACTCGGTCTCAAAATAAAGAATAAAAAATAGGGCTGGGGGTGTAGCTCGGAGGTAGAATGCCCCTGAGTTCAATCCCTAGTACTGCAAAAACAAAAACCAAAAAAAAAAAAAAAAATCTAAATATGTAACAGGAGAATATCTAAATAAATTGGATTCTTCTGCAGATGAACTATCATGAGGCAGTGAAAATGACAAATATAAAAAATGTGGACTCGTATAAAACAGTATCTAATTTGAAGTGAAAAAGTCAACTTAAATTGTGTCTATAGGTGATGGCAATAGTGTGAAGTTATATGTGTGAGCAAAGGCTAGAAGTCAATGGGCAACGTGTTTGCTGTGTTGGGGTGGGGGTGATGATTCATGTTATTTTTCCTTGAATGTTGTTGCTTTATTATTTCTACAATAAAAATAAATGAGAGGGAGATTCTAGGCTCTGCTCCTGAATCAGTCTGTGAATGTGTATTTGTTAGACACCTAGTCCATAGGTAATTCATGTTAAGAACTGGTAGGGAAAAGCATGCATGGTGGTGCATATGTATAATCCTAGTACTTGGGAGGCTGAGGCAGGAGGATGGCAGGTTCAAGGCTAGCCTCAGCAACTTATCAAGACCCTATTTCAAAATAAAAAATAAAAAGGGCTTGGGTGTACCTTGGAGGTAGAATGCCCCTGGGTTCAATCTCCAGTAACCCCCTCCAAGTGGCAGCGGTGGGGCACAGGACTGTATCAGGGCAAGAGCTTGTCCACACATGGCCTCCCAAAGACTCACAGAATGTTCCAGCTACACAGGGGCTGTCTGATGCCTTCAGTTTGCAGTCAAGTGTCCTAAAGCCCAGAGAGGCTGAGTGACCTGTTAGAATAATCCAGCAAAAGCCATGCTATTCCACCTTGGAGAAGGGACTCCCCAAGAGGTGCCTGGCCAGTCTTAACTCAATCCTCCTGTCTCGGGGCACCTCTCTGTCCAAGAGTCAGCACACATGGGTGGGGGGAAGGCAGCCAGACCCGAGCATTCTTCCAGGGCCGGGGCAAGGAGTGGCCAGTCAAGGTGGGGTATGGAGGTGCTGCTCTTGGGATGCAGACCCCCATGCCGCAGTCGTCTGTCTCCACAGGACCCTGAGTGGGCTCAGCCAGGTCCGCCCCGCCCAGCAGCATATGGGGCTGTCCCGGACCGTCAGACGTTACCCAGCCGCCGCTGCCAGTGGCCAGCTGACTTCCAATGCTCTGCCCCCGGGACTGGGACTCGAGCAGAGGGATGGCACGCAGCAGGCAGCGCCTTTGGACCACCTCTCCTCTCCCTGGGGTAAGGCTGCAGGGCACCTAACTCTCCCGCCCCTCTTTACTTGCCTCTGCTTCCATCTCCACGCTCCTGAGGAGCTGAGCTGTCACCTTGGCCCTCATTCTTTCAGCCAATCAACAAACAGTATTGGAGCAATTGCCTTGCGCGGAGCTCCAGGGGTGCCAAACTCGCTGATCTGGACTTGGCCGTGCTGTTGAGGTCCTAGGACCTTGGCTGCTCTGACTCTGCCGGCCCATCCCCCCTCCTGCACCACAAGTCCTCCCACACTTCCTCCTTGATATCATGCTGGAAACTTTTCAGTGGCCTCTCCGCCACCTGCCAAATAAAGTGCCTGATCCTTGTTCCAGTAACCAGGCCCTCACAGCCAACTCTTGTCATTCCACAAGCTTTAACGGACGCCCTCTTGGCCAGTCTGAGCTACCTTCCATTCCCTGGCCTGGGGTTCAAAGTCCAGCGGCAGCACTTGCTGGCTCTGTGGCGTGGGGCCACCTGAATGTCTCTGAGCAGCAATTGAACTGTAAAATGGAAATATCAGGTTGAACAATGAAAACTGTCAATATTCAGCCATCATAACCTGTGAAAATGGCATTTTCTAATGGCTCGACCTAATATAATACCCATCAAGAAGGTCGAGAGTCAACATGTGCAAAGTGTGAGCTCGGTGGCTGGCACATCCACCAGCTTCTCAAAGGTGTTGCCCCAGCCGGGTGTGGTGGCGCATGCTTGTAAACCCAGTACTTGGGAGGCTGAAACTGGAGGATCCGGACTTGCACCCAGCCTCAGCTATTTAGTGAGGTTCTCTGCAAACCGCAAAAAAAAAAAAAAAAAAAAAAAAAAAAAAGAGAAAAAAAGATGTTGCCCTGCCCACCCCCCCCAGACCTGTCATCCCCTGGGCCCATGGGCCTTTCTAAAACCAGGCTCTGGAGGTCACGCTGTGCCTCTCAGCCCTGCCCCCCGACCCAAGCCCTCTCTCTGCAGGGCAGAACCTCACAGAGAAAATCAAGAAGATCAAGATCGTCTTCACCCCCACCATCTGCAAGCAGACGTGTGCCCGTGGGCGCTGTGCCAACAGCTGTGAGCGGGGTGACACCACCACCCTCTACAGCCAGGGCGGCCAGGGGCACGACCCCAAGTCCGGCTTCCGCATCTGTGAGTCCTCTCCCCCTCATGGTTCCCAGCTGGTCCTGGGGGTTGGGGTGGCTGTGGGGACAGACCTGCCTTCCTTCCTCTTTAGGAAGAAAGCCCACCGCTCTTGTACAGTGGCTCCCTCAGTCATCCCAAGTCTCGGGAAGAGCTGAGTCTTCACCCAGCCCTGTTACAGCCCGGCTGTGTGACTCTAGGCAAGCTGCATAACCTCTCTGAGCCCAAGTTCCCTCAACAGAGAAGTGAGGGGGTTCATCATAACACCACCGCCCTGTGTCCTGGGTTATTATGGGAGACATGAAAGGGCTTTTTAGGAAGTCCAAAGTATTTTCAGCCATTCTTCACTCCGGGGACTTGTGGAAAGTTCCTGCACTTCAGGGGTACTGGGCTCCCCAAACCGCCCAGATGTGGTGTCCTGTTCCCCCACTTCTCCTGTCACCCGCCAGCCACATGGCAGGTGCTGTCCTCCTCCACCACCAGTCACCTTAAAGGTTGATGTTGCAGATTTCTGCCAGATCCCCTGCCTGAACGGAGGACGATGCATCGGCCGGGACGAGTGCTGGTGTCCCGCCAACTCCACCGGGAAGTTCTGCCACCTGCCTGCCCCACAGCTGGACCAGGAGCCTCCACAGAGGGGCTCCCGCCACCCGGCCCTGCTGGAAGGCCCCCTGAAGCAGTCCACCTTCACCCTGCCCCTCTCCAACCAGCTGGGTGAGTGCAAGCCGGGGCTGGGCCCAAGGAGCCAGAGCTCCCTTCCATTCCCTACCCTTCTCTCTCCCCCTCCACCTCCGCATGTTTTGGCCCTTCCCCTGTGTTGCAGAAGACAGAGCGGTGTAAGGGCAGGGTCCTGCCCTCAGGGAACCCACGGCCTGGGCAATTGAGGCAGGATGGATGGGAAGTAGAGTTTCAACATACAGCATTTCATTCTCCCTGCCTTCCATTAATAAGTACCAAATTAAGGATAAAACAAACAAAACAAGGCAGAGTTCTATGGGAGTCGGGGTGGTGGAGCAGCTGAGCCCAGAGTGCTCTGGAAGGCTGTGTGGAGGGGAGACCTTCAGCCGGCTCCTAACAATGGTCTTGGCCTGAGCCAAGGCAGGGGATGTGAGATCCGGATGGGAGTTTGGAGCTTCATACTTAAGGTCCTTCGCGGAAGGAATCTGCACTCCATCCTGTCCCCAGGGCTGTGGGCACTCTTCAGGGGGTGGGAAAGTGTGCTTTCAGGGTTTTCCAACCCTGAACCCGGCCCCTGTCCCAGCCTCGGTGAACCCCTCGTTGGTGAAGGTGCACATCCGCCATCCGCCGGAGGCCTCGGTGCAGATCCACCAGGTGGCGCGGGTGCGGGGCGAGGCGGACAAGGCCCCGGAGGAAAACAGCGTGGAGGTCAGAGCCCCAGCGCGGCTCCCCGCCAGCCCCGGCCACAGCCCTTGGGACAGCAACAGCATTCCTGCTCGGTCAGGAGAGAACCCTCGGCCACCTCCCCCAGTGGAGCCCAGGCATCAGGGACCGCTGGGCCGGTGCTTCCTGAGCACTGTGCATGGACAGGTGAGAACACAGCGCCCGCCCGGGCCCTGAGGCTTCAGAACCATCGCCCTCCCCTGCGCCTTTCTTTTCTTTTCTTTTCTTTTCTTTTCTTTTCTTTTCTTTTCTTTTCTTTTTTTTTTTTTTTTGCGGTACTGGGGATTGAACTCAGGGCATTCCACCTCCGAGCTATACCCCCAGCCCTATTTTTTATTCTTTATTTTGAAACCGAGTCTCACTAAGTTGCGGAGTGCCTCACTAGGTAGCTGAGGCTGGCCGCGAGCCCGGATCCTCCGGTCTCAGCCTCCCGAATGCTGGGATTACAAGCGTGCGCCACCACGCCCGGCTCCCTCCGCCTTTCTTACTCTCTTCCTCCTCATTCTTGTGGAATGTGTCTAGAGTTTCCCATTGGCCAGATGGGAAAACCCAGGGCACAGAATTGTCTGAGTACGGAGAGGATAGGCCTCCTACTTGGGCTACACTTGGTACCTGTCAGTCCCAGGCACGCAGAAGAGGACCAAGAAGTCCCCCTGCAGGGCAGCTGTCACCAGCATTCTCAGGTGAAGGTAGCCTAGAGTTTGGTTCCGGAAAATCCAGGGCTCTCTGAGAGCCAAGCCTAGGACCCTCCAGCACATGAACACTAGGGCTGTTGGGTTCTGGTGAGGAGTTTGGTTTCTGATCTCAACCTGGCTCAGAAAGATGTGGACTTAGCAAATGCAGGTTATACCCCAAAGCCCTGGTTGTACAAAGATGAGAGATGCCCTATTTCCTCCTGGAGACATTCTCAGCTGTGGTGGGAGATCAGGTGAGCTTTTCAGAGGCCAGGCACCCAAGAATAGGGGCTAGGCCAGACCCAGGATGCTGTTTCTTGCAGCTTGGTGTTTCTGAGGTTAAGGGATCTGAGAAGATGGAGAGCCCACATCCTCCCTGGCCTCCCAGCCTGTGGTGCCCCTCAGCCTGGCCCTGCTCACTGGGAGGCCCTCACAGTGAGCCCAGAGTTCTCTAGAGGCTGACAGGCGAAAGCCCATCTTTGGGGACCCTCTGTCTATGGGCTGGGTCTTACCAGCCTGAGTGGGGCTTACCAGCCTGCACAGGGACATCTTGTGTCTGGATTCTTCCCCGCCAGCACAAGGCTCAGGTCTGGCAGAGTGGATCTCAGTTTTCTCCACTTCCTTCAGGCCCATGGGCTCAGCCCCTTTCCCCTGCCTGGGTGGGCGTATCCTTTGGCAGAACGTGGGAGGTGAGTTCTGTGTCCTGGGCTTTCCATCTCTGTGCATAGCAGGGGAGGGAAGTGTGGGGGTGGTCTCAGGTGTCCATGGCCTCTTTTCCAGTGTGCCAACCCCCTGCTGGAGCTGACTGCCCAGGAGGACTGCTGTGGCAGTGTGGGCGCCTTCTGGGGGGTGACCTCGTGCGTCCCGTGCCCACCTAGACCAGGTGAGTGCTGGTGCCAAGGTGGAGGGTTGTGGGGAAGCTCTCTCGGGGCCTGGCCGCTGCTGCAGGGCACACCTTCACACTTCTTCCCGGGGTTTCAGAGGCCACAGTTGGAACAGGCAGGTTAACCTATAGACTTTCCTGTTCTGCCTTGAGGGAGCCTCTGGCCAGCACATGAGCTTGGCCAGCTCAGCCTCCCTGCCTGGGGAACCCAGCCCACTGCTCTGTAGATTTTAGGGATCCCATCTGGTTGCTAGGTACCCTTCATCTTCACCCTTCCACATACACCCCTGCCTGGCACCAGAGACCCAGAGGTCCAGATTTGGTAACTCAGTGTTTCTTTCATTCTGTCCCTCGAGGGGTCCCCAGGCCTCCTCTTCACTTACTCACCTTCTGTTCCTGCCTCCTAGTCTTCAAACCAGAAATGAGTATCTGTTTCAGAATTCCTTAACTCTAACTGAGCATGGTGGCACATGCCTGTGATCCCAGTACTTGGGAGGCTGAGACAGGAGGATTGCTGGTTTGAGACCAGTCTCAGAAATGTAGTGAAACTCTCAGCACCTAGCGAGACCCTGTCCCAAAACAAAAAATAAAAATGGCTGGGGTGTAGCTCAGAGGTAGAATACCTCTGAGTTCAATCCCTAGTACCACAGAGAAGCAGGAGGAAGAGGAGGAAGGAGAAGAAGAGGAGGAGAAGGAGGAGGAAGTGGAAGAGGAAGAGGAGGAGGAGGAAGAGGAAGAGGAAGAGGAGGAGGAGGGACAAAAAACAAAACAAAACAAAAAAAGAATTCCTCAGCCTTAGGGTATGAGAACCCCGATCCCCTGCCGTCTCTTGGATGGTTAGAAAACCCAAGAAGCATTCATTCATTCATTCATTCATTCCTTTAACTAATACTCGCCGGGTACCTTGTGTATGCCAAGCACTGAGGATTCAGGAGTGAGCAAACGCCTGTTGCAGCTGCTCTCGTGGGTCTTGTGTGACATCTGGGAGGGGTGACAGGTGCCTGTGCCTGAGCCTGGCTGCAGCCTGCTTAGCCGGCAGCCCCTCTAGGCCTTGCTCCTGGGCCTGGCGAATATCCTTTTGCCTGTCAGCAGTCAGCTCGGTGAGCTGGTTTTGTGGGGGGCCTGGAGCGGAGCCCAAAAGTGGGAGGGGTAGGGCCATTCCCAGCAGCAGACTCAGCAGCGGAGTAGTGAGTACATTTTCCAAACTAAAAATAAGTGCAGACAGCTTCACGGTGTGATAGAATTCTTAGCAAAGCAGCAACTCCTTGGCCTGAGTGTCTAGCACATGCCAGGGACTGGTCCCAGCTCTGCCCGCTGACCTCTCTCTGCCTGGTCTGCTCATAGGTTGTGGTGCAGCTTACAGGAGAGGATGTGTGTGCTTAACGCTGGGGCAGTGCACGGCAGCTGTTACACTTGGTCCTTTGTATCTGTGGGTTCTGCACCTCCAGATTCAACCAACCATGGGCTGAAAACATTTGAAAAAAAAATTCCAAGAGGCTGGGAGTGGAGCTCAGTGGTAGAGCATTTGCCTAGCATGCTGAAGGCCGTGGGCTCAATCCCCAGCACCCCACACAATATTATAAACAAACAAATAAATAAAATTAAGATTCCAGCCGGACATGGTGGCGCACGCTTGTAATCCCAGCATTCGGGAGGCTGAGACCGGAGGATCTGGGTTCGCGGCCAGCCTCAGCTACCTAGTGAGGCACTCCGCAACTTAGTGAGACTCGGTTTCAAAATAAAGAATAAAAAAAAATAGGGCTGGGGGTATAGCTCGGAGGTAGAATGCCCCTGAGTTCAATCCCCAGTACTGCAAAAAAAAAAAAAAAAAAATTAAGATTTCAGAGAGTCCCAAAAAATAAAACTTGAATTTGCCTTTCACAGAGCACTATGCTGAATCCACAGGAAGGAAGTGAAGTGTAGTCATGTGTTCTCCCAGCCTCCTGTCTTTCCACAGAGCCTGTCCCCAGCATCCCTTGAGCACCCTTTGCCTCATGCCTTCTTGGTGTGCTGTGTGGTTAGGCCTGCAATGACTGCGTCTGAGCAGAGCCTGGACAGACCTTTGTCTTGTCATTATTTCCTAACCAATAGAGTATAACACCTACTTAGATAGTGTTTGGTATTAACAGTAATCTAGAGATGACTCCAAGTATTTAGGAGGCTGGGCATGGTGGCAAATGCCTGTAATCTCAGTACTTGGGGGACTGAGACAGGAGGATTGCAGGATCTAAGACAGCCTCAGCAACATAGGGAGAATCTCAGCAACCTAATGAGACCCTGTCTCAAAAAATAAAAAATGGATTGAGGGAGTAGCTCGGAGATAGAATACCCCTGGGTTCAATCCCCAGTACCACTAAATAAATAAATATTAAAAACAAAGTATAAGCCGGGCATGGTGGCGCACGCTTGTAATCCCAGCATTTGGGAGGCTGAGACCAGAGGATCCAGGTTCGCAGCCAGCCTCAGCTATCTAGTGAGGCACTCTGCAACTTAGTGAGACCCGGTTTCAAAATAAAGAATAAAAAATAGGGCTGGGGATATAGCACAGAGGTAGAATGCCCCTGAGTTCAATCCCCAAAACCAAAAAAAAAAAAAGTGTATAGGAGAATGTATGTAGTTTATATGCAAATACTACACTATTTTATGTAAGTGACTTGATTAACTATGACCTCTGATATCTTCGTGGTCCTGGAACCAACCCCCCCATAGACACTGACAGATAACCATACTATTATTATCATAATATTAGAAGGTATCTTAAAGAAAGGGAAAAGGAGCCAGGCATGGTGGTGCATGCCTATAATCCCTTTGCTTGGGAGGCTGAGATAGGAGGATCTCAGGTTCAAGGCCAGCTTCAGCAATTTATCAAGACCCTCAGCAACTTAGCAAGACCCTGTTTCAAAAAATAATTTTTTAAAAAAGGGCTGGAGCTGGGCATGGTGGCACATTCTTGTAATCCTAATACTTGGGAGGCTGAGACTGGAGGATTGCAGGTTCAAGGACAGCCTCAGCAATTTAGTGAGGCTCTCAGCAACCTAGTGAGACCCTCTTTCCAAATAAGAAATAAACTTGACCTGGGGATGTAGATCAGAGGTAGAATGTCTCTGGGTTTAATTCCTAGTACCATAAAAAAGGGGGGCTAGGGTAGGTATAGCTCAGTGGTAGAGCACCTCTGGGTTAGTCTCCAGTACTACAAAAAAGGGAGGGACAGGGGAAGTGAGCAACTCACTCACCTTGGGAAGAAATGTATTGAATTGTCTAGCATCTCCCCTGTGGACCGGAGATATTTTCTTCTTTCCTTCTTCTTGTCCATCCAGTTCTCGAGATTTCTATATCCCACATTCTGTTTAGTCATCGAGTATTTACATTGACCAAGACCCACTTGGAGAACCCATAGTGTGCAGGCCCTGAGCAGACAGTGATGGAGGAGGTAGAAGCAGCATTCCCCACCCCCCCTCGGGCTTGCAATCTAGTGGGGACCCTGGACAGTTGGTGGGCATCTGACAAAGAGGCAAGTGCAGTGACTGGACAAATTCCAAATGCTATAGGGACATAAACAGTAGAAGCAGGCCACTCATAGGTCCCAGAGAACCTTTGAGCAAATTAGGAAAAGGTGCCCCTTTCATTCGTTCAGAATCATCTTCATTAAATACACAAATCTAGGGTGACAATTATTTGTGTAGATGTGGTGCTTTTGTGCAGTACACAACCTGCCTGTCTATACACTGTGGGGAAGGAGACCCTAGCTCAAGCTGGTAGGTCAGGGAAAGCTCTTTAGAGAAAATGGCATCCAGGATGAGTTCCAAGGAACAATTAATGGATGGGAGAGTCAAAGAGGGAGGGAAGAATTTAACACCCCAAGGAATTGCATATGCAGGTGAGACCAAAGAATGAGGCCCATCCCCTGGAGCTCAGCACGTCCCTGCCCAGGCCTGGCCCTCCTGAAGGTAGGCAGGCACGTCAGGAGGGTTAGGTGGGCTCGGGGCTCCCGAGCCCCTTGTCTCAGGCGATTCTGTCCTCAAGAGCTGGCCCATGCACACAGGGCTCATCAGCCCTCCCAAGGGCATCCAGTACCTGTTGCTGCTGGCCAAGGTGCTGACCTGCCCAGGAACCACCTGGCCAGTAGGGCTGTCCCAGGAGGAAGCAGTGAGGTTTCCTCCAAGTGGCAATTCCAGAGCAGCCTTACAAGATTTTCCTGATAGGCTAGGAGTGTGGGTCAGTGGTGGAGAACTTGCCTCACATGCACAAGGCCCTGGCTTTGATCCCCAGTACCAAAGAAAAAGGCTTCTCCTTTGTCTTGAGGAGGCCTGGACACTGCCATGCTGTTGCTCTGGAGACTGAGAAGCAGTGGACGGGAAGAGTGGGCTCCACTGCCGACAGCTGTGGGTGGCAAAGGAAGGGAGTGGTGAGCTGTGGCAGAGAAACAGGGCTGTGGAAGGGGCCTCCCCAGAGTCCTGCCTCCTGCCTTCCTCAGGGCTGAGGACTGTGCCCCTCTTGTAACCTTCTTTTGGGCCGTCCTTCGAGCCCTGAGGTGTCTGAGGCTTGTCTGCCACGCATGATCTGGAGCTCAAGACCAGCCCTTGAGGGTGACACTACTGAGGGTCCTATGGGCTTTCTCCTATTTGATTTGCTGGGCCAACTTGACAGTGATATTAGTAGCCAGAGACCCATCAGGTATATTAGTGGGAATGAAAATCAAAGCCACTGTGCAGCCTTCAGTTAAGTGTCCTGTCCATTGCCTAGAGGACTTAAACAGGAGCACGAGGCCCGGCCTGTCCAGGACCTGGGAGCCCACTGGGGATGCAGAGATGCAGGCATGGGAGACCCACAGCCAGGGACATCTGCTGTCAGTTCAAAGACTCTGAGCCTGCTCCCCTCAGCCAGGCTGACAGTCACAGTGACCAGGTCCCCAGACCTTGGAATCAGTTCTGAGAATGGGGGGCTCTCACTTGAGGGGGGAGGGAGCAGGAGAGAAGGCAAAATCTGTGCTTCCTGGGCCATCTGCCTGCCTGCCTGCTGCCAGCCATCCTCCCCACTCCTGGTCCCTGCAGTGTGCCAGCCTCATGAGCTCTGCCCACCAGATGACCAGGGACCCTGATCCCAGCTGTGTCCAGTGGTGGTGGGCATAGGAGCAGAGCTCTGTGGGCCAGGTGCCCTCATGCACGTGGGTGCAGACCACCACTTAACACCCCCACCCTTGCCATCTTTTGGGTGGTAGCCTCCTCACCCCCCATCGTGTTCAGCACAGCTCAGCAAGCTGGGCACCAGGGTACAGACCCTGGAATGTCAAGCATTCCAGCATGCTGAGCAAGAAATAACAAAGACCAGGGCAACATAAACATTTAAAATACATGAAAGTACAGCTGGGCACTGTATAGAGAGGGGCAAGACGTTGGGGACCTTGTTTGTGTTGACTGTGTGCCAGATACCTAGCTCCACACCCAGGCCCAGGGCTGGGGGTAGTGGCGTTTCTTTAAGTAGATCTGACAAGCAAGCTACTGTGCAAGCTCCAGAGGCTGAAAGGACCAGCTGCCAGGGTGGGCTTGGGGGATGCTTGGCAAGAGAGACAGGAATTCTGGGTTCTAGAACATCCTCCACCCTAGTGGCTTTACCTCTATATGTCCTCTGATAAAATCAGACTATGCCTTTCAGGGAAGACTTTGTCTAGCAAAGTGTCCAGCAGAGTCACATCAGAGGGGAGCAAGAGAGTGGGTAGCCTGGGCACCATGTGACTCCCTGGTTCCCCCTCAATCACCTTCGGTCTTTGAGGTTTTAGGACAGATTGTTGAGGAAGGTCACTGCAGAATACTGCTGTTTCTGACACAGAATAGGACTGTCTCAAGGCCCAGCTGCATGGCACAGACAAATCCCTTTTCTTCCAGAAGAATTCCACAGAGTCCCTTCCTGCGGAGGTGGCTCCAGGAGCCAGTCCAGGCTGCTCCTGGTTCCCCTCTTCTCCTTTCCCTGTGAGAGATGTGACATGTCCCCCGCTGACCTTCCAGGACATAGCCTGAGCCGTGTCTTCCTGAGCCCTTGGGAATTATCAAAGGTCCCAGCTGAGAGCCTCTTTGGTGCCCCTGCCAGAGTCTAGGGAACACAAGGCTCTCCAAAGCTACTTTGATTGAGGCCACATTTTTAAGTTTCCATATAAGACAGACATCTGGGTTGACTGGAAAGTTGGCTGCTGCCCCATCAGGCTTGGCACTGGCTGTGTCAACCCCAAGGCCCCTCTGCTGGAACAGGCAGGGCTGGCACGCGGCTCGAGGCCCGCAGCGGTGGGCTCTGTGGGCTCCAGCTGTTTGCCATGAGATTGTCTTTCTGTCTGCCTGGCCTGGCATGAGTTCACCTCGGCACTCAGGCCCCTCCTGGCATCTCCAAAGAGAGCCGATTGTCTCACTTGCCCCTTCAAAGAGTTCTACATCCTTTCCCCCTAAAAACCAGAAAGGCAGCCAGTGGCTGAACTTTCCCACTGTGCTGGCCTTTCACCTGTATTGCCTCATTTAATTTGCACAGCTACCTATAAGCTAAGGATTGTGAACCCTGTTTGATGGATGAAGAAAATGCAGCTAAGAGGAAGTTGAGGGACTGCTCAGAGGTCACACAAGTGGAGCCATGACACAAACCACAGTCTGATTCTCCCCAGACCCAGATCTCAGTCATCATTCTGGGGAGATCTAGGCCCGCCTGAAGGAGACAAAACTCAGGGTACTGGGCTGCGGTTTCATAGCCAAGAGGATGCACACCTGCATTGTATTTCATGAGCTGCTTGTGTATGAAGGCCAATGTCTGTCAAGAAGACAGGCAGGTTAGCAACACATGGCCAGGCCTAAGAGTTCTCAGAGACATAGTCAAAGAATTGCCCTCGGCAGAAGGGGTAAACTTGTTCCACCTGGTCCTAGAGAGAAAAAGCCAAAGCTGGTAAACAGATCTGAATATAAAACTGAGCACAAGGGTTAACTTATTTAAAACTGCAGATATCAGCCAGGCATGGTGGTGTATGCCTGTAATCCCTGTGCTTGGGGGTCTGAGACAAGAGGATCTCAAGTTTGAGACCAGCCTCAGTATCTTAGCGAGATTCTCAGCAACTTGGTGAGACCCTGTTTCAAAACAAAACAAGTTTTTTTTAAAAAGGGCTGGGGGTATAGTTCAGAAGTAGAGTGCCCCTAGGTTCAATCCCCAGTCAAAAAAAAAAAAGACCTGCAGGTGTCCAGCAATAAGTTGAGTTATACCTAAATGTATTGAGCTCCCCATGCAAGTGTTTTTCCAAGAATAGGTTTTTCAGAAGAGTTGGGGAAGGAAATGGATTGGTTTTTGGTTTGGTTTTGTTTTTGCAGCTTTGGGGATCCAACCCAAGCTCTTAAGCATGCTAGGCAAGTGTACTATCATGGAACCACATCCCCAGCTCAGGAAATTGATCCCTCCTCCCTTTCTTGGGAACTGAGCCCAGAGGTGCTCTACCACTGAGCCACACACCCAGCCCTTTTTACTTATTTATTTATTTTTATTTTGAGACAGGCTTTTGCTAAATTGCCTGAGCTAGCCTAAAACTTGTGATACTCCTGTCTCAGTCTCCTGAATAGCTGAGATTATAGGCATGCACCACTGTACCTGGCAGGAAATTAATTTTTGAAGTGAGAAGGGTTTACATACATGTTTTGGGATTTATTTGAAACCCTCAACAGAAAGAAAGCTTTGCTTTGGTCCTGACCCTGGCCCATGAGGAGTGTTCCAGGTGGAGCCTGTGATGCCAGCCCCTGGGGAGGGTGGGTATGTGAGGGTGATGTGGGCAGAGGGGGGTTTGGAGTAGAGAGACTTAGGGCAGGTCACAGCAGCATCACTATGTCATGTCGTCATTAGCAACTGTTTATTCCACACACTTGCAAGTGCCAGGCACCAGGTGAAGCGCTTTCTCATCTTACTGCGTGCTAACCGTATGTCTAAGCATCGGATGCTACTGTGTCCATTGTACAGAAGTAGATGTTGGGCCTGAAACCCCAAGCCTATCTGACTCCAGACTCCTGTACCAGCCCCTGTAATGCACCCCACAAGCTGCTTCTCATGTGCTGGCTCAGGATTCCCTGAACTAGAGAACCCAGCTTGGGGAACTGCTGCGCTGGGGTGGGGCTCCTTCACGCGACTCTGGGTGAGGCACCCAGTTCCCTGCCCTGGAGAAATGAGATTTTCACAATTCCAGTTGTTGAGCTCAGAAAGCAGTGTCTCTTTGGCTGGGTGATGTTCTGAGAGCTTCTTCCAAGGGACTAGCAGCTTCCTGGGAATTGTGCCCCAGGCTGTTAGCTCCCTCCTTTGGGCAGGGGTGGGCATCTGGCTGCAGGGTTCCAGGGCTCCAGGGAGGGCTGGGGAATGAGTGGCTGGATAGCTCCTGTCAGACCCCTCTCCCCACCTCACTGTTTGTGCCACTCTGAGGAAGCGGTCAGAGGCCATCTTTGGGGGGAATGTCCATCATCCCAGAGGGGAGCCATTGGCACTTCACCAAGGAGGAAAATCTGAATTAATGAATGTTATGTTCATTACTATAATGTGATGACTAGCGTGCTCAGAGTTGTACATGCTTATTTAGTGTTCACAATAGTCCCGTCAGGAAGGACTTGTCATCTCCATTTTACTAATAAGAAAACCCAGGCCCAGAGAGGTTGAGCAACTTTCCCACATCCATCCAGCTGGGCAGGGCAGCAGGCCAGGGTGCCTGGAAAGCATTGCTGGAAAGAAAGAAGGATGGGAAGAGGGAGGGAGGAATGGGGAAAGGAGGAGGGAGGAAAGAAGGAAGGAAGGGGAGGAGAGGGGAAAGGGGGAAGGGAGGGAACTAATCTCTGGGAAGCATCTATTGGAATCATGCCAGGCATCATGCTAGGTTCAGTCTGACATTCATTGTTTCAGCAAAGTTAATCCTCATGACAACCCTCCAGAGTTTCTGTCCCCACTTCTGCAGATGAAAAACTCCAGACTGGAAGAGGGTAAGGAATGTGCTCCAGGCCCCAGAACGAGAGGGAGTGGAGCCAGTGATCAGATGTGGGTCCTGCTGCCCCGGCACCCACACTCCTTCTCCTGGGGGGCAGGGGTGATAGAAGTTTCTCTTAATGACCTGCCTGAGGTTTGCAAATCAAGAGGGCCAAGGCTCCAGCCTGCTCCTGTGCCCTTGTGGCACCAAGCTTGGCCTCATCAGTCATGTGTAGATCTGTTCCTGGAGCAGAGAGGGTATGAGGCAGGGACCCTCCACATCTCCCGGCTGTAGGTACCTGTCCTTGCAGGCCATGATCGGCGGGCTTGTAAACAGCCCTGTGGCCAGGCACATGTCTTCATCATCCCCACCCCTACAGCTCTGTGCATGGAGTCAGTACCAATACTCTCTCCAGCAATGGGTGTGCCATTGCTGAGCCCCCAGGAGTTCCAGCAGCTGGGGAGACTTAGCAGAGCAGGGTGGGCTGCAGCCAGGGCCCTCTGCTCCTTTCCCCTGGTCTGTGAACAACTGGAGCAGCAGTGCGTGGACAGGACCGAAGTCAGAAGAACAGAAGTCAAGGCCCAGAGATCGCGTGGCCCCATTTCCTCACCAGAACAGTTACCCACGCCCGCCTGACATGCTTCCCAGGCATTCTGTGGTGTTCAGGCTCCTTGGAGTTCAAGTTGATCCCATCTGGCCCCTTGGCAGAAGTTTGGCTTTGTCAGGTCTAAGTGTGCCAACTGCAAGGACACGGAAGCCCCCGAGTGTCAACTTGAAGCATCCGTGGGAACCACAGTCTAGCTACGCTCTCAAGACCCAGCGTCTCCCCACTCTCCTCTGACCCCTTGTTATGTCCTTGGTCTGGTACAGGACCTTGAGGGCTGGGGGTAACTCTCACCATTTCCTTTGTCAACTCTGCATGGCACTTTTGTTAGGGTGTGGAGAGCTGGTCAAGCATCTGATTAGTTCTTCTGGCCACCTTCTGCGTATCCCTGTCTTTTGTTTTTTATTCCTTCTCCTGATCCCTTGTTATATATATTTTTAAAAAGCATGGGCGGGGGTGTCCCAGGAATGTGACAGGCTTCCTGCTGAGCAGGTGTCTCCCTGTAGTCTCCCCTGGACCCTAAGTTTCTCTGCTTATCACAAAGTTATTCATTTATTCATCTGGAGACAGTGGAGAGAATGGTTCAGAATTTCTTCCCTGGATCTAAACTGCCTGGGTCCCCAATCCCAGCCCCAGCCACCAGCTGGGTGACCTCAGGCATATTTACTAACTTTATAGTTCCTTAGTTGGCTCATGTGAAAAATAGGGTAAGATTAGTAAGCACCTCCAAGGGATGTCATGAGGATTAAATAAGTTAATACGGGTCAAGTCTTTATAATGGGGCCTGGCCTGAAGTACTCACTGTTTTAGTATTTGTTATTATTTGTTTCCATTTGACTGAGTTCCCATACTGCTCCAGGGACTGGGCTGGGCACCAGAGACATGTTGGTGATGAAGACAAGGTCTCTACTTTAGCGAGATGGACAAGCAAACAGGCAGCCGCAACACCACACCTGAGGCGCTGTGGCTGGGGAGGCCGGATCAGGAGCATGTGCGTGGGCACCTGCCTGCCTGTCACTGCCCTTCGCCCAGCTTGCTGGCTGTTGAATTCCCGCCCCAGGCTGTGTGACCCTCTGAGCTTCTGCTTTCTTTCTCCCAAGGAGATGGAAGTTGATTTTTCTGGATTGGAAGCTGGACTTAAGGAAACTGGGAACTCGCTCTGTGTAGATGGCCTGTGGGAGGGGTGGGGAAGGGTGCCCAGAGAGCCCTAGATTTGGCAGGGGAGTGAGCAGGGGGTGGTTGGCAAAAACTGGAGTGTCACCAGAAACAGTGGCTTGACACTTGTTTCTCTCTAGAATCCTGCCTTCATGAAGTGTCACCTGTCCGGCACTTTCTCTTCTGCCCGGGGAGAGTGCAGAGTCCCCTTATCAAGGGAGGGAGTCACTTTATAGACAGGACAGGTAGAATTCTAGACTAACCAAGGCAGCCAGGACCTCTCAGCTCATGGTTCTCTGCAAGGTCAACTGCTGCTTCCCCTCTTGCTCCCAGCTCTATCCAAGCTCTCACTCCTCTCCTGATCACCAAAGACCACTTTCAGCCTGGCTTCTCCCTCTCAACGTCTGCAGAAGTGCTGCTGGCTCTGGCCTGCTGGCTCCTCACATCTCCCCGACCTCTCTCTGTCTCTTTCTCTTAGAGAAGGGCAGTGGAATGTTCAGGAAAGGCCTAGATTCAACCCTGACTCAGCTCTAGCCAACTTTCTTACCTGGGCAAGTTATTTAACCTCGCTGAGACTTGTTTTCCTAATCTACAAGATGCAGATAAGGAGCCCTGCCTTGCAGACTTACTAGAAACAGAGTAGCATGCTCCAGTGTCCTTGCAACTCCAAAGCATGGCATGAGTATTTACTGCTGTGTTCCTCAGCTCTCTGGCAACGGCCTTGTGCTTTGTCACATGTGACTCTTCATAACGTTTACAGGCCACATCCACTCACAGGCTGCTTTCTGAGTCTCTCCAAGCAATATGCTCTCTCCTTTTCTCCCTCCGTTCATACCACCAGGCCCCGTGCCACAGACACTCGTGCTTCCCAGGCTCACTCCTGTCTTTCTGTCTCAATCTCAGCATTTACAGAATCCACATTTATCCCCACAAAAGTGGCCTTCTGAGCCAGAGCCTTCTGCCCACAGTAGACCATGCAAACCCAGAGCAAGACAGGCATGCAGGCATGACAGGAAAATATATTAGGACTTCAATTCATGTGTGTGTGTGTGTGTGTGTGTGTGTGTGTGTGTGTGAGAGAGAGAGAGAGAGAGAGAGAGATACAGAGAGAGAAAGAGAGACAGAGACAGAGACAGAGACAGACAGACACTAGGGATTGAACCTAGGAGCATTCTATGTCTGAGCTATACCCCCAGTCCTTTTTTATTTTGAAACAGAATCTCAACCAAGCATGGTGGCACATGCCTGTAATCCCAGTACTTGGAAGGCTAAGACAGGAGGATTGCAGGTTCAAGGACAGCCTCAGCAAATAGTGAGACTTTCATCAACTAGCAAGACCCTGTTTCAAAATAAAAAATAGGCTGGGGGTGTAGCTCAGAGGTAGAATGCCCCTGGGTTCAATCCCTAGTACCAGAAAAAAGAAAAAGAAAGAGAGCAAAAGAAAGGGGTGGGGGGGAGTGAGAGTTACTAGGTTGTTGAGGCTGGCTGTAAACTTGTGATCCTCCTGTCTCAGCCTTTCAAGTACTGGGATTACAGATGTGCACCACCATACCTGGCTCCTATTTATTCTTTCTTTCTTTCCTTTTGTGTGTGTGATACTGGGAATTGAACCCAGGAGCATTCTATCTCCAAGCTATACCCCCAGCCCTATTTTTTTAATTTGTTATTTTTGAAACAAGGTCTCACTAAGTTGCAGAGGGCCTAAGAACCTTCGATCCTCCTATCTCAGCCTCCCAAGTACTGGGATTACAGGTATGTGCCACCATGCCTGGCTCACTATTTTTAATATTTTTTTTAAAAAAGCTTTACTAGTATACAACTTCACTGGTGTGTCAGTTTGTCAGACTGTCATATGTCTTGTTTGGTATGCAATGTGTCCTTGGGGAAGGGAGGTTCCAGGAGATGGGCAAGTCTTTATGTTTGTCTTTGTTATATTACAACATAGTGGGTTTCCCAGTGCTCAGTGTACTGGACTTTTATATTGTCTGGTGTTAACTAAACCAAACTTGGCAAAATGAAGAAATGACTCTTAAAAAATTCCTGCAGAGCCAGGTGTGGTGGCGCATGCTTGTAATCCCAGCATTCGGGAGGCTGAGACTGGAGGATCCGGGTTCGTGGCCAGCCTCAGCTACCTAGTGAGGCACTCTGCAACTTAGTGAGACTTGGTTTCAAAATAAAGAATAAAAAAATAGGTCTGGGGGTATAGCTTGGAGGTAGAATGCCCCTGAGTTCAACCCCCAGTACCGAAAAAAAAAAAAAAAATCCTGCAAAGAAACTGTGGATTCAAAATAATACTCATAATTGTAGCCAATCATAAATACAATGCTGATACTTCTCATGATGATATGCCTCTACAATTTATCAGCCACATTATAAGGTAAAAATAACCATGGCCTATTAGATGTGACCCAAAATGTACCCCAAGAGTTAAATGATCAAGAGTGTATGAAGTATGGATCTACATCTGCACCATTAACAACAGACCTTGCCTTAAAAGTATCATGTGCCTGGAGTGAGCAGCCAACGATGGGATAAAAGCTACCGCAACTCAAAAAAATAAAAATAAAAATAAAAATAAACCCTGAGTCACTCAAACTTGCCTGTACAATTGGATGAAAGTATAAATATTTCTAACATATCTCTTGGTATTTGTAAGAATCTATTTCAATAGGGAAAACATATGATAAGCTATTTTTTGTAAGCCACTAAAGAAAGGAAGAACCAGAGAACTTATATTCTTAACAATAAACGACTTCTTGGATAAAAATAAGCTTTACCAAACCTCTCTGTAAGTGTGGCCAATAGTTCTCAAATGGAAGAAAAAGGCTTTGGAGAGCCAGATGTGGTAGATCCAGCACACAAGCCACATGCCTGAAGTCCCAGGTACTCAAGAGGCTGAGGCAGGAGGATAGCTTGTGCCCAGGAATTGGAGGCCAGCCTAGACAACACAGTGAGACCATGCCTCAAAAAACAAAAAAACAAAGACAAAAAACTAAGGTGGCAGGGAGGGAGACACAGACAGGGTCTTGCTATAAGGGAGTCAAAGCCAGAAGACAATGGCTACAGGAAATCATCATGCGCTAACTTCACCAAGCAAGCCCTTTAAAGCCTTATAGGGTCTTGATGGAACTTTACATGGAACATGGTCTGTGAAACTTGCTTGTGCCCCTTGAGGACTGCTGGCTATGTCTTGGCAGAAATTGTGAAACTTAAGATGACTTCTGCCTTTTTTTTCTTTTTCTTTTTTCTTTTGCAGTGCTGGGGATACAACATAGGCTCTCACCCACACTAGGCAAACATGCTACCACTGAGCTACATCCCCAGCTGCCTCTTTTTTTTTTTTTTTTTTTAATAAAAAAATGGCCTTCTGTGGTTGCTGCCAGAACACTGTTGGTGTTCTACTTTCAAGAGCTCTCCAAGAACATGGACACACTTATCTGTCCCTCCAAAGTAATGGAGGTTTCCGTTGTTTTTATTTAAAGTCAATTGCTTGTTTTCCTCCCTGTGAAATAAGAGGAGATGTTATGAAACTGAGGTAGGGGATTGAACCCAGGAACATTCTACCTGTGGGCTATACTCCAGCCCTATTTTATTTTTTACTTTGAAACAAGATTGCAGAGGGCCTCCTAAGTTCCTGAGGCTGGCTGCAAACCTGCCATGCTCCTGTCTCTCAGCCTTCCAGAGCATATGCCACCACAGCTGGCCAGTATATAATATTTTAACTAGCCAGGCATGGTGGCACATGCTTGTAATCCCAATACTTGGGAGGCTGAGAGGAGGATTGCAGGTTCGCTTAGCTACTTAGTGAGGCCCTCAGCAAGTTAGTGAGACCCTGTTTCAAAAATAGAGAATGAAAAATAGGGCTGGGTAGAATGCTCCTGGGTTCAATCTTCATTTCCTAAAAAAAAAAAAATTGTAACTATATATGAGGTACCTAATCAGATGAAAAAATGATTTTCTTTGTAGTGTTTTAAAAAATGTTTTAAGTGACAAAAATTGTGTATTTATGGTATACAACATGATGTGTGTGATTTTTTGTTTGTTTGTTTGTTTTGTTTTTGTGGTACTGAGGATTGAACCCAGGGGCATTCTACCTCTGAGCTACACCCCCAGACCTATTTTATTTTATTTTGAAACAGGTCGCTAGGTTGATGAGAGTCTCACTGCATGCTGAGACTGTCCTCAACCTGCAATCCTCCTGTCTCAGTCTCCCAAGTACTGAGATTACAGGCATGTGGCACCACATCCAGCTCAACATGATATTTTGAAATATGAATACATTGTAGAATGGCTAAATCAAGCTAATTAACATGTTACCTTATATGTAATATGTACATTGCATTACATGCAAGGCAATTCACATGTTAATCAGCTTTTTGTGGTGAGTACACTTAAAATCTGGCCTCTTAGTGATTTTTTTTTTTTTTTTTTTTTTTTGCAGTACTGGGGATTTAATCCAGGGGCATTCAACTTCCTAGCTACACCCCCAGTCCTATTTTTTATTCTTTATTTTGAAACAGGGTCTCACTAAGTTGTGGAGGGCCTCACTAAGTAGCTGAAGCTGGCTGTGAACCCAGATCCTCCAGTGTCAGCCTCCCAAGTACTGGGATTACAAGCGTGTGCCATCATGCCCGGCTTATTCTTTATTTTTATTTATTTATTTATTTATTTATTTATTTATTTATTTAGTGTGTGTGTGTGTGTGTGTGTGTGTGTGTGTGTGGTACTGGGGATTGAACCCAGAGGCATTCTACCTTTGAGCTACACCCCCAGCCTGATTTTATTTCTTATTTGCAAACAAGGTCTCACGAGGTTGATGAAAGTCTCACTACTTGCTGAGGCGGTCCTCGAACCTGTGATCCTCCTATCTCAATCTCCCAAGTACTGGGATTACAACTGTGTGCCCCCACTCCTGGCTGATCCTAGTGATTTTTAAGTATATAACACATAGTTAGTAATTAAGGTCACCACGTTGTATAATAGGTCTCTTTAACTTATTTCTCCTAACTGAAGTTTGCACATTTTGACCAAGGTTTCCCCACCCCCCCCAGCTCCTGGTAACCACCATTACACTCTGCTTCTACACGTTTGCCTTTACCAGATTCCACACAGAAGTGAGATCATGCTGTATTTGTCTTTCTGTGCCTGGCTTATTTCACTCAATATCATTTTGAATAAAAGCACAGTGGGCTGAGAGGAGCCTGGTGAGAGGGAGGCAGCACAGCTGCCCAGGCGATGGCTTGGGGGCCAGGCTGCGGAGCTGCTGAGTGGGCGGGACATCCAGACTGCACCCCACTTCCCAGCATAGGTGACGGAGGAACCCAAGGGCCCTCCACTGAGACCTGTCTGTATCTTCATTCCTCAGCCTCCCCAGTGATCGAAAACGGCCAGCTGGAGTGTCCCCAGGGGTACAAAAGACTGAACCTCACTCACTGTCAAGGTAAGGTTGACCCAGGCCAGGGCCAGGCTTAGGGGGGATGGCAAGGCCTGCAGATGTAGGGGCACCCCCCCCCAGGAAGGAGGAGCTTCTGCTACCGCTTGGGTGGCCTCCACTGGGTATCTCTAAGCTGCATCTTGGGGGCACTGCTGGGGCTGCTGATTCCAGGGGCCAAGGGAAGTTAGGGACTTGCTTGAGAGTGATGGAGGGAACCCCCCAGCTTCACCCACCTCCTCCCAGAACATGGCCTGGTGCACCCTGGTGCTGCGTGTGCTGGGTTGGAAGTATCACCCCTGTCCCTACACATTCACTCACCTGCCAGGTGTCCCTGGAGCAGGAGGGATTCCGCCAAGGAGAGATCAAGTCAGCCTGAGTTGGTGGGGACCTCTGTGAGACTTTCCCAAGGTGCCTGGACCAGGCAAAAGAGAAGGCCTCTGGCCCAGCCTGGCCCATGATCAGACTCCTGCAGAGGCAGTGAGCTGAGGGCCTCGTGAGCAGGTGTGGGGAGAACTCTGTAGTTTTGCCCTTGGTGACTCAGCAGGACTATTCATATCTAAGTTGCCCCAGTGGCCTTTCCTCCTTTTGGGTTTCCCAGCTTAGAGATTTATGGTTATTCTCAAGATCCCAAATTAACTCCCTGCTCTCCCTCTATGAAGCCTCTGGAATATAGGATTCCAAGCCCCACCCCCCAAGGGCCCTGCCCCTGAAGCCTCCCCTGTCTCACATCTGTGACTGTTGTCCAAATGTCCGGGAAGGGACCTACCTATCTCTGCACCCACATGTACCATCCTCCTCTCTCTCCAGCCTTCCTTCCTGTGTCCACAGAGTACGGGATGGGGAGGCTATGAACAGCAGCCCCTGTGCTAGGTGCTAAGTACATGGTGATAGGCAAATGCCATTCTTGCCCCAGGTGAAAACAGACACCTAAACAATTACATCCTGGAGAGGATTTTTATGGGTGACCTAGGATCCCATGGTGGGTCTGTATCCCAGACTGGGAGGATCAGGGAAGTCTTTCTGAAACAGGTGGTACCCTGTTAAACCAAGACTTTAAAACTGAGCGCATGCAGGTCTTCCAGGCAGATGGAACAAGCAAAGGGACAGTTTGAGCTGGCTGGAGTGACAGAGGCACCGGGCACGCAGCCTATGTACACACAGGTGGTAGATGACTCAGGCAAGCCAGTGTCTTGTCAGAATCACCTGCTCACTGCCGGCTTTGGGGAACAGAGAGGGCCTTGGATGCCGTGCAAAGGCGTAAGGGCTCCCTCTAGATGATGAGGAGCCCAGAGGCTTCTCAAGCGCGTCAGGCTTGTGTTCAGAGGTACCACCCAGGCCACAATCTGAAGGCATGAAGATCCGTTCTCCTTCCCAGCTCTCAGTGGCATCTCCTGGGCACCTCTGTCCCAGCGGGGCATCCTACCAAGCTGGGTCCTCTTTTGGACTCTTCCTGTGCCAATCTCCCCAAAGCCTGTGGGTGAGCAGGCAACTCTGATGACAGTGGGCTGCCTGGGCATCGTCTGGCCCTGGAGGTGGGCGCCCCCTGGAAACTATCATGCTCAGCGTCTATGCTGCAATCGTGCTCCTCAACAGAGGGGCCCCCCTCTTCTTGGAGCTTAGAGTGCACAGGTTCCCGAGGACTTCCCCTAGGCAGGAAGAAGTGTTAGACATCACAGCGGAAGCGAATGTACCTCCTCACCTGAGGAAGAGCCAGAGCCTCCACTGGGTTGGGGGGTGCGGTTTGCCTGAGGCAGGGGGTTCAGGAGGGCCCACAGACATGCCCACCCAGTGCCCTGCCTCTGCCCACCCTTGGGGACCCCACTCTTCCCTTTCCCTTCCTTCAGCACCGCCCCTCGGCCTCCTGCCTTCAATTCCTTCCATGCAAACTCGTTCCCCAAGGTCCTGAGCCCTGCAGAGGTGTTCAAGGACTCTCAAGGAAGGTTGAGTAGGAGGAACTTGGCTACACATTTGCCACCCTCCAACCCACGGTCCCCTTTGCCTGTTCCCTCTGTTTACATGCCACTTGTCGGTCACCAGAGCTGAATGACTCGGGGCAAGGGGCAGCCAGAGCTTCAGTTTCTTCACCTATAAAATGAGGATACGTGGGTCTACTTGATAAAATTCCTCATGAGAATGAAATGGGACATTCTATGTTAAATACCCAGCACAGGATGCAACATTTAACAGACATTCCATGAGCATTAGCTCTTATTATTAGGATCATTACTGCATGCCAGTTATTGAGAACCAGTGGTTGGCAAATCTTCTCTTATTTTATCCTTCCAAAAACATTGTCTTGTAGTTATGCCTATTTTACAAATGAGGAAACAGACACAGAGAGGAGGAGCACAGTTAATAAATAGCAGCTCTTTTCCTCGTCACTCTGTTTGGAGAAAGTATTCAAGGATCTCTGCACAGCCTGTCCATGCCATCAGGCCTCAGTGGGGTGGGCCCCAGAGCGGACTCTAGCGGACGCTACTTACTCCGTAGTCCTGTCACGGGTTGCTGCTCCAGGCAGCTACCAAAAAGTTTGTTGTGTAGTCCTGCCATGGAAGTAGCTGCTCCAGGCAGCTACCAAAAATGACTCGGAGTTAGATACAATAATTTGGAGAAAATTATATTTAATAATTGTAATAATATGTGAGGTGGTTGGGGAGGAGTTAGCTGACAATTCTCCGGAATCTTCTACAGCCAATATTGCTTTTATAGAAATTTTAAACAAGGCATCATAAAAGTTAATCAAACACAGAAGCTAGCAATTGTCACAGGTTACGATGATAAGGAAAGCCAGTGAGGCAGACATGTGACAAGCTTAGAGGAAGGAGAGGTGAAACAATACTGGGTGGAGATGACGTCAAAGACCACACTCTACTAATTGCATCAGGCCCCTTGGAATTTGTCCGCTTGTGGACAAATCCCACCCAGCCAGTACTGTGTATTCAGCTTGGGCTGGTCCAAGACGTTAATCTTAGTGTGCAGTGCTAAGATGGCTCTCAACGGGCGCTCAGCCATCTCTTCCACCTCTACAGATATCAATGAGTGCTTGACCCTGGGCCTGTGCAAGGACTCGGAGTGCGTGAACACCAGGGGCAGCTACCTGTGCACATGCAGACCTGGCCTCATGCTGGATCCATCGAGGAGCCGCTGTGTATGTGAGTGCTGGTGGGGACTAGGGATGGGGGCCAGGCCCAGAGGAGTACAGTTCCCCAGCCCATCACCTCACGCCCAGGGCCAGTGTCTGCTACTCAACCTGGAGTGGGGCTGATGTACAAAATTGATCTGCCCAGCCCACTGGAACAGAAGCAGTTATTGTCTCTTGTTTTACCCCAAGCTTTCTTTCTGGGGCTTTGCAGGTTGGGGTTCACAATTTCTATTTCTTGTTTTTCCTCTCTGATCATTTCTGTCCCATCTGTGGCCCACTGACTCTGGGGGTATGTGTGTTACCTCTGCTGTACTGTCCAGCTGAGCCACGGCTGCCTCTTCTTGTGCCTGATCTTGGCAGTCTGGTCACGTGGCTGCTAAATGACCTTTCGTAAAGGGCCATTCAGAGATCAGTGATGCTGCTGCCTCATCCCAAGGCTTTTCCATAATTCCATGGTCACTACTGAATCCACGTCCATGAACATATATGTGTCACGAGTCATGAACATTAGCATTGTGGACATGTGTGAGTGTGTGTGTGCGTGTACACCCCTGCAGCTATTTCCAGTGACTCTGTGGTTTCTGGCTGGGAGAGGCCCAGGCTGGCAACCCTCACAGATGGCAGATGCCACAGACCAGATGGGACTTTCCTTGGCCAGGAAGGCCTGACCAGAGCTGAGTAAAACCAGTGCAGCCTAGCCCCTGGGATGCAGTCACCTCTGCCCAGCCAAGCCCTCCTTCTGCAAACCGCCTGGGACTGGGTCTGAGAAGGCCACAGGGAAGAATGAGACTCTGGTGCCACCCAGAGGGAACACCTCATGGGAAGAGAGACCAGACCCGGAATCTCCAGGGAGAGGAGACAGTAAAAGTCTTAGGAGGGAGACCCAGAGAGTGAAGGAGGCCAGCGCAGGAAAGAATATGCCAGGCTTCTCTCAAGAAACATCACAGTGACAGCAACATGTAATCAAGGTTTGGAGGGGCTTCCAACCCTTCCTTCCCCTCCACATCACTTGATTCCTTTATCAGGCAGGTGCGTTTAACATCCAAGGTGACTTTTATTTATTAGTCCAGGAAGACACCCTTAGTACAGGGAAGCAGAGGTTCTGGGTGCTCTTTATTTTCTCTCTCTCCCCAGTGTCACTCCCTGCAACCTCCTCCAATAATTGGTCTCCCTGTGGGTAGGAGGTGGCAGGCATGCTTCTGAGTGTTGCCACCCTACATCCAGCCAGGGCCAGGACAGCAGTCTACAGGGACTGGCTCACTTTCAAAGGAAAGGAACCCTGGGATTCAAAGGGATGGAGACCTGCCCTACAATGTCCCAAAGGAACTGGCTATTGGATGGATATGGTGGCTCATGCTTGTACTCCTAGTACTTAGAAGGCTGAGACAGGAGGATTGTGGATTTGAGGCCAGCCTCAGCAACTTAGCAAAACTCTGTTTCAAAATAAAAAATAAAATAGGGCTGGGGGTATATCTCAAAGGCAGCATGCCCCTGGGTTCAGCTTCAAGGATGGAAGGAAGGAAGGAAGGGAGGGAGGGAGGGAGGGAGGAAGGGCACCCAAAGATGCAGGGCTCATGAGCTGACTGACAATTTACCTGTGTATAGCACATGGCTTGTGACACTGCATTCTCACATACTTCACTCTGATCTCCATGACACCATGAGACAGTTTTATTAGCCTTTATTAGTCTTTGGGTTGCCTTAAGTCTTTGGGTTGCCTTAAGCAAAAAAATAAAATAAAATAATTAATTGATTCACACAACTAGGAAGCTTGGGGGCAGGCGTGGTCTTATTGGTTGGATCACGGTATCCACAGTGTTGGGGGGCGGGGGTCTTTCTCTGTCCTGTGTCAGTTTCACAGCTCCTTCAAAGGTGGCCGCCAGATGCTTTAGTCCCACATTCTCTTAGTCTTGCAAACTCAGTTTTAGAATGGTACCTCTTTTCTAATACTGGCCCTGGGATGTGCCAGGTAAAGTGCCAAAGCTGATTATCATTAGGCCTACTTGGTCAAGGGCCCACCCCTCACCCAGTTTCTGTGATTGAGGGTATAGACTGTGCTTCTTCAGGAAGTGGGTCAAGGTCAGGAAAGGGGGGGTTATCCATAGAAACCAGGGTGCTTATAGTAGAATATGAGGTGCAGGTGCCAGGCAGGCAGAAATAGAGGTGATATTATCACCCTTATTTTATACATGCAAAAGCTAAGGCCAGGGAGTCATGTAGCTCCTGGGGAGCAGGGATTTGAATTTGGATCATTAACCCCTCTGCTTTGATTGTGCTCTCCTTCACCCCACCCCTCATCCCCTGAGAGTCTAGTCTGCCCTCTAAGGAACTAAGCCTCTTCCAACCTGGCGTGGCCTCCTCATCTTCCATTCAGATGACATACCAGAGACTGTTCTTTAATATTTACTATCAAAGACCATGAAAGGGGACACATGGGGACTCCATTCTCCCTTCCTGTTCTCCGTTCTCACCGTGAGGGAGGGAGCCACAGGCTTCACTGAGTAGACAACAAGAGAGGAGACGAAGCCGGGTGTGGTGGCGCACGCTTGTAATCCCAGCATTCGGGAGGCTGAGACCGGAGGATCCGGGTTCGCGGCCAGCCTCAGCTACCGAGTGAGGCACTCCGCAACTTAGTGAGACCCGGTTTCGAAATAAAGAATAAAAAATAGGACTGGGAGTGTAGCTCGGAGGTAGAACGCCCCTGAGTTCAATCCCTAGTACCGCAAAAAAAAAAAAAGAGATGAAATGTTCCACTGTGGCCATTCCTCCTGAAGTTCTTGTGAGCATTTTCAGCTACCCAAATTTCCAGACTAAGATGCACACCAGGCTAGTCTGAGCGCATGCGCCAGTCACACCTCCTCCCCCCAACCCCAGCCCTCGGTCTGCTCCTTCCCCTCCCACTGACCAGCTGCCCACCCCCACGTGCCATGTCTGTTGCAGCGGACAAGGCCGTCTCCATGCAGCAGGGACTGTGCTACCGGTCGCTGGGGCCTGGCACCTGCACCTTGCCTTTGGCCCCGCAGATCACCAAGCAGATATGCTGCTGCAGCCGTGTGGGCAAAGCGTGGGGCAGCGAGTGTGAGAAATGCCCCTTGCCTGGCACAGGTAACTCCCTCTCCCTGTCCTGCTCTGGCTAACTGGGGGCTTCCTCAGGCCAGTGGCCACCTCCCTCGGTCTGGGTGGATCCCCCTCCAAAGCTGGAAGACTCTGTCTTCCCTCCCTGTTCAAGTTCTTATCCCAACCTGGAGATCCCTCCCTCCTTACTGTCCCAATTTTCTTTTCCCCCAAAGGGAGGGGAGAGGGGCCCTGGCTTCCTGCAGGGACTGTATCTCTCAGCTTCTCCTCTGGCTGATGGCTTTGCAGAGGCCTTCAGGGAGATCTGCCCTGCCGGCCATGGCTACACCTACTCAAGCTCAGACATCCGCCTATCCATGAGGAAAGCTGAGGAGGAGGAACTGGCCAGGCCCTCGAGGGAACAGAGGCAGAAGAGCAGCGGACCCCTGACCCAGCCTGCAGAGAGGCAGCCACTCCGTGCGGCCACTGACACCTGGCTTGAAGCTGGAACCATCCCTGACAAGGGTATCTAGGCTGGGAGATGCCTGAGGGATTCCCCTTTCCTCTAAGGATACAGCACCTCAAAGAGGCATGG
The DNA here is from genome assembly GCA_004027655.1 of Graphiurus murinus. Lineage (NCBI taxonomy): Eukaryota > Metazoa > Chordata > Mammalia > Rodentia > Gliridae > Graphiurus > Graphiurus murinus. The sequence continues at coordinate 68,102 of PVLC010001462.1, forward strand.
GGCATTCATCCTGGGGCCCTGGAGTCTCATCTCTGGGAGGGAAGGGAGTTTGGAGCAGCATGCAGCCCTGGGAGACTTCTCTATGGCCCAGCATGTCAGGAAGGCCTGGCCCCCTTCCTCTACCCTATGGAGCAAGAGGTGCCCACATCCCAGGGGGTTGCTGTAGAGGTGGGAGGTCCAGCAGCAATGCTGCCCCAGCTGATGAGGCCTCTCCATCCCCTGTCCACCATGCACCTTATGGGGCTGGTGCTCACTGCAATATCTGCAGATGGATCTTGAGAGTGGGGTCTGCAGGCTTTAGGTCCCCTGCCCTGGCCATAGTGGCAGAACACTAACTCCAGCTCAGCTGCCTTGGACCCAGGAGGCATGGGGCCAGAAAGAGCCTGGGGTTGAGGCTCCCTGGCAGGTGCTCTGGAAAACCATGAAGTCGTGCCCAGATTACTGGCAACACTGAATGCAGGAGGCCAGGAATGTATTAGGACCAAGTGAACTATGTGGTCGCCAAAAGTGCTCCAGGAATCTGGAACAGACGGGGTGGTGAGGACGGAGCCCCAGTCATCAGGGACGCTGGGCACTGGCCAAGCCTTCTGAGAACAGCTCCCCTGGCCCATCGCCCAGGGCAGGGGGGCTGAGCGACCCATGTGGCCAGAGGCCGTGGGAGGAAAGAGGTGGCAGTTCAAGGAGGTGGCTTACAGGATGGATGGGGTGGACTAGCCTGGAGCGGGTGGGACTCCGGTTACTGGAGACCTTGAAGGAAAGCAGGAGGCTTCCTGTCACCAAGCAAGCCGCTGAACTGGCCCACCTGCAGGCCCTGTACACCTGGGCTTCTGTGCTGCTTGGTCCCCATGGTAGGGGTGGGGAGGGACAGGCGGTCGATTCCTGTCCCTGCTCACCCCCTGGGCACGGTCAGGGTGCCAACTGTGTAGCAGCCAAGCCGGGGGTGGAGGGCGGAGGGCTGCCTCCTGTCCCTCCTCCCCCGACCCTGAGCTCACGCTCTTGCCTTTCCCTTCCCAGGTGACCAGCAGGCTGGCCAGGTGAGTCCTCCGACCAGCGAGTTGGGCAAAGGTAGCAGAGGGTGGGACCTGGCCGCCACTGGGGCCCCAGGGCAGTGTCTCATGAGGGAGGAAAGGAAGAAGAATGGACTGTATGTTGGATTTAACTTGGAGAAATCACAAATGGGGGTGGGGAGTAAAAGACCCTGTTTGCCTCTAAAGGAAGTGAGAATGACTGTCCCAGTGGAGCAGCCACTGTGCAAGCACCCTCCCGCCCTGGATGGCCCGGGCCCTTCTGGAAGGTCAGAGGGACTGTGCCACTCCAGTTGTGAGTGCAGCACATAAGGCCCAGCGCTTTCTGAGCTGCTTTAGCTCTTGCCTCGAGGTCTCCTCTGAAAGGCTTCTGGGGCAGAGTAGGCACAGCAGTGAAGAACCTCACACCACTTCACAGGGAAGGGAGCGTCTGTTTCCCTCCCTGGGGCCCAGGAGTCCCCTGTGCTCTCAGGACTGGGCATCCTTCTAGAAACCAATCCAGAAGCAGAAGTGTATCTGCTTCATCCTCTGCCAGGCTGCCAATCCCTACCCATCCCCTGCCCCTCAACCTGCAAACCTGACTGTCCCCAAATGCTGCATCTCCTGTAGGCTCATCTCCCCCCACCCGGGGGGGACCACATTCCATTCTCCCAGACCAAAGCTTTCATTCTGGGTCCTCACAGTCCCAGCCTGCCCCCTCGCCTCTTCACCCTCGGCCCGTCTTCTCCCCGCCCTGATGCTGAGCTGCCTCTATCCACAGCTGTGGTGAAGCACACCAGGCCCTGTAGCTCCAGATGCTCGAGTTAACTCCTAGAGCATCTGTCACTCTGTGATGTGGGAATCGTAGCCTTGATATCATACTTGCTGATGCTCCACCATGAGCCAGACACTGAGCTGGCACAGAACATACATGGGCTCATTTAATTATGACAAGCTACCATCATAAGGTGGTTGAGTAGATTGATGTGGATATAAAGTGCCCAGCAGGATGCCCAGCACACAGTAAGAACTTGGCAATACCTGGAACGAATGAAAAATGCAGTAGTGAGTCAGACGGGAAGTCTAGAGGTAGTCCGAGTATGGGGGAAGGATGTAGGTCATGGAGTCACAGAGGAACACAATGTGACCTTCCCTCGTTTCTGTGCAGGTCACAACCAGTGTCACCCGCCAACCTGCCTGGGTCCCAGGTGAGTCCCTCCTCCTAGCAGCTCCCATAAAAAAGAGAAAGGAGGGAGAGAGAGGCCTTAGTCTAGCTGTGGAGTTACTATACAGGAGCTGATCCATGGGGCTCAGATGAGAGGTTGTGGATGATGGTGGCATGTGAACACTTTCTGGGAACCCTAGATACCTGAGGGACCATAAGGTCAGCAAGAGACCCTGTGATGCTTTGCAAACATTTTCCTAGCCACCGAATTCTTTTGGACTCTCATGTGCCGCTCTGGCTAAAGAGGAGGCACTGGCTGAAGCAGGGAGTTGATGAGTTCCCAGAATTCTTTCCTCCAAGGGCCTCATCTTCTCTCCGGAGACTGTGGGCCTGCCTCTCACTGAGCTGAGCTCAGAAACCAGGAGGCTTGCTCTGCCCATAAAATGGACACTGACACCTGCCCTGCTGCCTCTCAGGACAGTAAAACGCTAACCTTTAAAGCACAGTTTTGTAAACCATAAGAGGCGTTGCAAGCAGAAGGAAAAGAATGTTGAGGTGAGGATCAGGAGACTGGGGCTTTGACGAGCTGGCTGGCCTTGGACAAGTGGCTATGTCTGCATACCTAGTCTTCTCTCCTGTAAAATGAAGGGTGAGACTGGATGTGCACTAGAATTCTCTGACTCTGTATGGTGCCAGGTCAAGTTTCAGGAGACAAAAAGGACTACCTAGACTCTACCCCTGGTTCTTGGGAGTCTGAACAGCAGGTAGGAATGAAAAGCCTCACTGGCCAAGGGGCCATGGTCCCACCTGCTCCCCTCTGTCCTCTGCAGGGGATGCCATCAGAAGACCAACGCCACCACCGCCTGGACAGGGGATTCCAGAGACCCGGGAAGAAGAGCGAGTGACCCCCTCCACCAAAGTGCTGGTGTCACTGGGGCCTCCAGGTATTTGCAACAGCCTTTGGAGGCTCTCGGCCCCCAACCCTGTGAGGTTTGGTTGTTCAGAGCCAACTCTAGGGCAGGTGTGAGCAGAGTCCCTCCCTTGCCTCGACAACAAGACGAACCATCTCCAGCAGATTCCATCTGGGCTCTGCAGCTCTGCCTCATCTTACAAAGAGTGCAGGGTCCCCCTAGAAAAAAACGTAGCCCTGCCAGGCATTGCTCAAGCCCAGGGTGGGGAAGAGAAGGGATCCTTGGAGGAGAGGGTCTTAGTCAGAGGTCCGGGGGAAGGAAGGGGCCTCTTGAGGAAAAGGAGCAGGTGGAGCCGGGCTCTTGCAGGCTGTTTACCCTGAGTCAGCGAGAGCCTTGGCCGTGGCAGCCGCCTGCCATGGGGAGGGCTATTTCGGGAAGGAAGGCAGCTCTCTTACCCAAGGCTGTCCAAGTGCCTGAGAGCCTGCATTCCACTCCCCCTGGTCAGCTACAGTGGCAAGGGGGAGGCTGGAGGCGGGGGAGACCCTGGCAAGTCCACCTTGCTCTGGAATGTGCCCCTCTCAAAGGCTCATTGTCTGGGGACTTGATTCAAGAGAAGCAAGGCCGGTGTCGCAGCTGCTCCCTGTGCCCTCCGCCTCCAGGGGCTGGCTGCGCTCCACGACTGGGGTCCAGAGCCCCAAGTCACCTGCAGCAGGAGGTGAGGGTGGGGGAGGACTGAGTTTCCTTCAGCAAAGGGAGAGGCCCTGCAACCCCGTGGAATGGCACAGGGAGTGAGGGGGTGGCCTTCCCAGCCGTCCTCTGCTGACCTCTCCCAGGGCCTTTCTCTCCTGGGCTCAGAGCTGTGCTGAATCTCTGACAATGAAAATGAACCTGGAGGAAGGGATGAGGTGCAGGGAAGCAGCGTGGGTAACAGAATTCCTCACCCCAGCCTCAGCCTTGATCCTCCTTCTCCCCTGCCTTCCCCCAACCTCACCCTCTGGGCAGACATTCAGAACCTGGCTTGGGACCCCATGAGCCCCCAGATGGGCACACACTCGGAACCAGGCTGGGGAAGAGGGTAGCCAATGTGTGTGTGCAATTCAGTACAATTCAGCTTGCTGCCTGAGTGGCCCGAGGTAGCTCCAATCACACCCCCTTTCCATGCCCCCCTGCTCACAGACCAGTCTCAAGGTGGCATTCCTGGTCCTGCTCAGTTGGCCCCGCCCTCCTCTCGAATTCTCTCCTCCCCCTTTTTCCCATGCACCCTCCTCACCAGATCTGTCTGTGCAGGGGACACTGGGCAGGAGCTGCTGGGGAGGGCAGGCACTGGGCTCTGTGGAGCAGAGCTGTATCCATCCTCAGGGTAAGGTCAGGCTGGAGGCCTTGGCAGGGAGGTCGCTTGCAGGGAATATGGGTTGCTAGAACCTATTAGGTCTTGGTCAGGGGATGCATTACTGTGAGTTCCATCATGAGTACAACTCAGGGCTCTGGTGGAGGTCCCATGCAGCCATGCTGTGCATGGATGTGGGAAGGCCTGGCAAAGGTAGAGTCGGCTTCTGTTAGCCTTCTGAGGCCCCACACACCCCGGCGCCCATGCGCTCCCTGCTCCACTCCACTGCCTTCATCCACTCTCCACCTGCTGTCTCCCACAGACATCGACAGATGTGCTGCTACCAACATCTGTGGTCCTGGAACCTGCGTGAATCTCCCAAATGGATACAGATGTGTCTGCAACCCTGGCTACCGGCTGCACGCCAGCCAGGCCTACTGCACAGGTATCCACTTGGGTGTCCTGTGCATTCATTAGAGGGAGCAGGGCTAGAGGACCGGGTCAAGAGTCCAGGCAGCAGAAGGTTCTAACAGTGCTGGGTAGTTGAAGAGCTTAGGAGCACAGTCCTGTGGACAAAGCTAACTCCACCTTTGGGAGAAGACCAGTCTGTGAGGGCCCTCCCCCCCCCCCGATGAACCTCCATACTCCAAGAGAATGGGAAGCCACTCCAGTGCACCCCAGCCAGCACCTGGCAGCCCTCTGCCCTGAGACCAACCCATACCTCAAACTGGCCATGTTGCTGTCAGCAGAGCAAACCTGTATCTCCACCAGGCCACCCCTGGGGAGAGGTTTGGGGACAAGATGGTCATCAAGTGTGGGCCTCATTCTCCCCCTGCAATTTTATTTTTTAATTTACTTACTTATTGTGGTTCAGGGAATTGAATCTAGAGGCATTCTACCTCTGAGCCACACCCCCAGGCCTTTCTAAAATGTTATGAAACAGGGTTTCACTAGGTTGCTGAGAGTCTCGCTAAGTTAGTGAAGCTGGTCTTAAACCTGTAATCTTCCTGTTTCCACCTCCCAAGTACTGAGATTACAGACAATTACCACCATGTCTAGCTATATTTTTTATGCAAAGGAGAAATACCCACTGTGCTCTTGAAGGAGAAAGGAAGTGATCCCAGGACCACTGGGAGAAGGGGCCAAGGTGCAGAGAGGAGGTGATGGTGGCAGTCACCCCAACCCTTAGAGCCTGAGTGGATCCAAAGGACAGACCCTGGGGCTTTCAGCCTTAGAGAGCATCACCTCCCAGCCTCCTCTACCTCCTCACTTTTCCATACCACACGACACCATTGCCTAGCGTGGGCAGTTTGCTGACCTCCCTGACCTCCCTCTGTCCCTCTCTCTGGTCAGATGACAACGAGTGTCTGAGAGACCCCTGTGGAGGAAGAGGGCGCTGTGTCAACAGCGTGGGCTCCTACTCCTGCTTCTGCTACCCTGGCTACACTCTGGCCACCTTGGGGGCCAGGCAGGACTGCCAAGGTAAGCTGAGCCTGCCCTGGCCCTGGCGTGGGCTGGGATGGGCACAGGAGAACCAGTCTTGCCTGAGTCCCTCACAGTGAGGGTGGAAGAGGAAGAGGAACCAGGCATTCACAGCCTCCAGGCACAGTGCTGTAGTGTGGGGAGCTTGGGAGCCGTGGAAAGAGACAGGACTGTGGCCTGGACCTGGGAGAAAGCTGACCCTATGCAGAGACCTCAAAGAGGAATAGGCAGCAATATTTGCAAAGGCCTCAAAGAATTGGGTCTGGAGCCAAAAGGGGGTCAGGGGACTTGGCTGGAGATGGGGACCAAAATCCAGGTCTCTAAACTCTGTGTGACAAGGAGCTGCTTTCATTTGGAGGAAGGAGGGCAGCCCTTGAGGATGCAGAGCTGGGACTCCTGGCACACTGGGGAGCAGGTGTGCTTTTAAGAGAGGAGCTCAGGTCCCCAGTAGCCTGGAGACTGCAGGGCTTTGAGCACCCTGGGAAGACCTGGCCCACCTCTAGGGTACCCTTGGTAAGCATCCTTCTAATGCAAACCCTTTAATACTGTAGAATGCTCCCTCATATTTTTATGAATGAGTTCACAAGGAATATAAAGGAGCACTTTCCCAGCAGTGCCTTAAGATTTGGCACCAGCAGGGAAACCTGTATCTGGAGAATGGCACCGCCTGTTCTTCCTGGTTCTGCCCAGTGGCCACTCACAGCACACTAAGGTGTCCAGGGGAGCCGTGTGTCCTCCCATGGAGGCCCCCTTGGTTTCTGATCCCCCAAAGATCTGGCCTACAAACTCTAAAGTCATCAAAGCCCTCTCATTTGATTACGGGGAGAAGGGAGGTGGAGGAGACAGACCAGTGAACTCAATGGAAGAGCAGGACCATGCGCATCCCTCAGTGAGTGCTCCAGCATTGAGCACCAGCTGCCAGGCACTGTGCCATGCTCCAAGGACACGGGCATGAGTGAGTGTGAATGGCAAAACTGTCGCATCCAGATAAGCCAGCAACTGGCTTCGTAGGACAGAATTTGGGAATGTTTCCTTAAGGGGGGTGCTCAAGCTGGAGCAGAATAATAATAGTTACCATTTAATGAGCATTTATTACATGCTACCCCTGTCCTAAGCACTTAGTTACATAAAGCTCATCATTCCAACCCACGCAGTCCTTATCTCCATATTATAGTTTAGCAAACTGAGGCTCAGAGAGGTGAATTGAAACACCTGGGGACCTCACACCTAGTTGGTGCAGAACTGGAAACAAAATCAGTGTAACTCTGGCTCCAAAGTGAGATTTGTTTCCAGTGACACACTCCATTACATGCAGGGTGTCAGACACCACCGTGGAGCATGAACGGGAATGGAGGGAGCAGAAGGTATTCCAGGCAAAGGGAACCGTTTCTTCAGAGACCAGAGTAGCATTCCCTGGCATACCCTGGGAATGATGAAGTCAGTGTGACTGGGGTGTGGGGTCCCCGGAGGAAGTGGCAGGAGTCGAGGCCCGTTTGGGAAGTGACTCGAGTGCCAGGCTGAAGTGCTTGGACGCCATCCCACGGGCATGGCAGCCAGGAGAGTTTGTAAGCAAGAAGGGTCATGACGCGGTCAGCTGGCGGTCAGGGAGGTGACTCAGGCAGCAGTGCTCAGAGCGGGCTGGCAGAGCCAGGGGAAAGGTGGGGGACGGGACCAGGGGCTTCTCCAGGTTTCAGCATGCTAGCAGGTGTTGTGGCCAGAGCCACTGCTCTCTGCAGAGCCGGCCCAGGGAGCTGGCCCAGGACCAGATGTGGCTGCTGCAGGGAATGGTGCCACCAGGACTGGCCCTGACAAGGGCCTCCACTCTGTGCCAGCCTGGGTGTCCAGATGTCTCTGCCAGTCCCAACAGCTGGCAGAGGGGGAGGGGAGGCTCTTGAGGTCAGCTAAGTGCTTTTCCCCATGGGGCTTGGCTGCCACTTGAAGAGCCCTCATCCAGTATAATACCCATTTTCTAAATTGCGCCAGTCTCGCAAAGTGACACATTATTTCAATGATTTAATTTAATACTGATTTTAACTTATGAATTAGTTAATTTATACAATTAATATATGCCATTACAACTTATAAGTTAATATAAATATAAATAATATAAATTATTTAAATATTAGCAAATAAGTATTTAAAATAATACTTATAGCCAGATGTGGTGGCACATGCTTGTAATCCCAGTACTCTGGAGGCTGAGACAGGAGGATTGGAGGTTCAAAGCCAGCCTCAGCCCTCTGTACTTTAGTGAGACCCTGTTTCAAAATAAAGAATAAAAATAGGGCTGGGAGTATAGCTTAGAGGTAGAATGCTCCTGGGTTCAACCCCCAATACTGAAAAAGCAAACAAATAAAAAATAAGAAAGAAAGGAAGAAAGAAAAGAAAGAACAAAAGAGGGCTGGGGGTGTAGCTCAGAGGTAGACTGCCCTGGGTTCAATCCCCAGTACCACAAAATAATATTATCATGATTATTATTATTAATTATTATTATTTATGTCACTAGTAAGTATGAGCAGCTCTTTGCACATTGTCCTTTGGGTTTCCTCATCCGTGCATTGCCTATCCCTGTCTTTTGCATGCATCATCAAGGGTGGCTGCTGTTTTTCTTGTGGCTTTTTTTGTCACTGGATTTAGATAGCGTGACTCTCTCATTTTATCTTCTATCTACTAACCTTATCCTCATGTCTTTCTTTGAGCAGAAATCCTTAATTTTGATGTACCAAAATCTAGCTTTTTGCCTTGTTTTTAACACTTTGGGTTTTTGCTTTATTTTTTATGGTACTGGGGATTTAACCAAGGGGCAGACTACCTCCAAGCTACATCCTCAGCTTTTTATCTTTTTGTTTTGAAGCGGGGTCTCAATAGGTCTTGCTCTGTTGTTGAGGCTGTCCTCGAACCTGCAATCCTTCTGTCTCAGTCCCTCAAGTACTGGGATTACAGGCATGTGCCACCATGCCTGGGTTGGGGTTTTAAGAAGTCCTATCCTTCCTTTCACAAAACATTCTCCTATACTTTCTTTCATTAAGATTATAGCTTTCTCCTATACTTTCTTTCATTAAGATTATAGCTTTAAACTGGGCACACACTTGTAATTCCAGTACTTGGGAGGCTGAGACAGGAGGATCGTAGGTTTACACTCAGCCTCAGCTACTTAGTGAGGCCCTCCGCAAGTTAGTGAGAACCTGTTTCAAAAATAAAGAATAAAAAATAGGGCTGGGGGTGTAGCTCAGAGATAGAATGCCCCTGGGTTCAGTCCCTAGTACAACTGAAAAAAAGAGATTATAGCTTTAAGGCTTGAAGACAGTCTCAGCAGCGTAGCAACTCTCAGCAACCTAGCAAGACTGTTTCAAAAATAAAAAATGAAAAGGGCTGGGTAAGGGAATAGCTCAGAGGTAGAATGCTCCTGAGTTCAATCCTCATTACCACACACAAAAAAAGAAAAAAGATTATAGCTTTAGCCAGGCATGGTGGTGCACACCTATAATCCCAATACTAGGAAGACTAAGACAGGAGGATCACAAGTTCAAGGCCAGCCTCAGCAATTTAGCAAAACTTTTACCAACCTGGTGAAATTCTGTTTCAAAATAAAAAATAAAAAGGCCTGGGAGTGTAACTCGGAAGTAGAACACCCCTGGGTTCAATCCCCAGCACCACACACATATACAAAAGGTTATAGCTTTACCTTTTGTAGATGCCTTCATCCATCTGGGCCCTACCTTTGCAAGGCAATTAGGAAAATCAATAATGTGATTTTTTTCCATTTCCATTTTTCTTCATACAGCAAGTCAGTTTTCCCAGCACCATCTATCAGACTGCAGTCCTAGCCCCACATATGGCTCTGCTGTTGAGTTTACTTTTCATTTGGATTAGAGCTTCTCAAAGTGACGATCGATCGGTCACTTCCTAATTGCCTGGAGAGTTGTTGCTATGCAGGTTCTTGGGCCCACCCTATACAGCAGGGTGGGGATCTGCAGACGAGTCTTAGGAGTGTGCACAAGACACTTTTGTCAGCACCTCCTCCATGCACTGGAGTTTTATGACAGATTGCCCAAGTGAAAACACTGTCCATAAACAAAGGGATATTACTGGATTCCTTCAGTAAGCACTTCTTACTGGGGTTCTGAGCCGGGCTCGGGAGACACTAAAATAATAGGGCGCATTCCAGCAGTTAGAGAGAAGCAAGCCAGTCAGTGAACAGCTACATTAAGGGCTGAGTCTGAAGGGGTGGAGGCTGCAGGCTGTGGGGAAGAGGTCAGCTTGCCGAAAGATGAGTAGGAGACAGTCTCGCTGGGAATAGGAAGTCACTCCAGGAGCGGGAACAGCAGATGCAGGGCCTTGGAGGCAGGTGCTATGCAGCCAGGGCTGGGAGGCTTGTGGGAGGCAGGAAAGGAGGTGAAAGAAATGGGTGGGGCCGGGTCATGAAAGATCTCACATGCTAGGCTGAGGAGCTTGGATTCTGTGGAGGTTTCATGCTAGAATATTAATGGCCAACACAACACTTCTTCAGTGCTTACTACTGCCAGGCAGATGGGGTGCTAAACTCTTCACCTGGATTATCTCATTGAATCAGCACAAGGACTCTGTGAAGTATTTGACTGCACGGGGGAGGGGCAAAGAGGAGCCTGAATTAATTTGATTGTGGGGGGAATGGGGTGAGGTCACAAGGACTCAGAGATGGTACTTTGAGCTACTGCTGGAGATGGGAATAGGAATCTGCCGGCCCTGGAGGTGAGGACACTCCCTGCAGAGGCATTTGTGTGAACAAAGACTTGGAGTTTGGGCCAGTAGAAATCTGCTATAGCTGAGGTTAGACCAAAGGGTGTTTGCAAATTAGCAAACACAGCAAGGCTAGGCCAGGTTTGTGAGCCAGGCTAAAGTGGGACTAGAGGTGGCAGGGAGTCCTGGTAAGGATTAAGCAGGGGACCAAGGTGGGGCTTTAGAGCCATCTTGGGGCACCAGAATGCTTTGGACAATGACATAAACCACACCCTACAGACCCTTGGCTACCTATAATGGGGGTTCTCTCTCTCTCTTTATTTTTTTATTTTTTTTGGTACTGGGGATGGAACCCAGGGAAATTCTACCTCCAAGCTACACCCCCAGTCCTATTTTATTTTTATTTTGAAACAGGGTCTTGCTAGGTTGATGAGAGTCTCACTACTTGCTGAGGCTGTCCTCGAACCTGTGATCCTTCTGTCTCAGCCTCCCAAGTACTGGGATTACAGGCGTGTACCACCATGCCTGGCTCTCTCTGTCCTTAACTCCTAACCTTTAATAAAGTCCTTAAGAGAACACTAGGAGTAAACCCAATGTCAACTATACTGAGGCCAGAAGTGGGGTGGGGACTTTGTTGGCCTCCTCCAATGGTACCATATTAGCTGCCACCTGACCTCAAGACCAGCCTTCTCATCAGGATGAGGAAATAGCTGCAGGGCCCCCTCAGGGGTCCCCAACGTATCCATCCCTTGGAGGCAGGTACTCAGGGGTCAGCAGGGAACTCATCGGTCTTAGAACTGGCCTAGGAGCCCTGCAGCCAATGATAGCTGCAGTTAGCATGCCTTCCTCGCCTGGGTCCCAGCATGGTGCCCTTGTTCTTCACCTCTGGAAAGGACACCTCAGGACTCCTCCAGGACTGGCTTTGACTCAGGTGTGACCTGTGTGTTCACAGATATAGACGAGTGTGAGCAGCCTGGGGTGTGCAGCGGGGGGCGATGCAGCAACACCGAGGGTTCGTACCACTGCGAGTGTGAGCAGGGCTACGTCATGGTCAGGAAGGGACACTGCCAAGGTAAGGAACTGGGATGAGGGGTCAGCCTGAGCCCCAAGCACTGCTCACCACCAGCTTCCCTTCCAGCTTTCCTCCCACTGGGTCCCTTGATGCTGAGCCCACTCCTATGGGTGGAAACGTCTTTGAATCCCTGAGCCCTTTCCTCCCGTTGGTGATATTTTGGCATCCTGTGAGCCCCCATAGCAGGGAAGTGCAAATCTACATGTCACCCCGGGGAACATCTCCTCTGCACACCTCTGTTTGCTTGCCTTGAAAAATGTGCGCTCCTCGTGTGGCAGAGGAAGAGTCAGTATATGTAGGAGCCTTGGCCTTCTTGCTAAAGCTTGTGAGCCCCTGAGCTCCTGAAGGCTAGACCATACCCTTAGATGACTGTGCATGGACACCTGATAAGCACCCAACAAATTAGTTGATGAATGAATAAATGAAGAGATCCCAGGTCCTTCTCCCTTTTCCCAGATGCAGCTCAAAGATGGCTGTGGCATTGCCGACTGGTCTCTTCACAGATTGGTTTGAACTTGCCACTATCATATCAGTTCTGAAAACCTCCTGACTGCCAGGCCACTACTACGTTCCTGCCAGGCTAGGTGCCAAATGCTTGCAAAGCTCCTTGCTTACAAGACTGGTTAAGACAGGAATGGATGCAGGTAGATCAAGGCTCCCTCTGGGAAAAGCCCTGTCCTGGGTTGGAGCTTAGGCTCGGACTTCCTGCCGCCTCCAGGTTTCCCTAGCCAGGACTTGCCTGGTTCCCGAGGGTCCTGGAGGTAAGGATGAGCTTGTGGAGGGAGATCCTCCTTTCCAGTGCCACCATCATGGAGGCAAAATCCAGACACCCAGGAGGTCTTAGCAAAGGAGAGAGGTGGCTGCAGTTATAGGACATACAACTGTCTTCACCCCCAGTGGATTACCTTATCCTCGCAATGCCTCCCTCTTGGTGCTTCTCGTGTGTGTGTGTGTGTGTGTGTGTGTGTGTGTGTGTGTGTGTGTGTGTGTTACTGGGGATTGAACCCAGGGGCATTCTATTGCTAAACTACACTCCCAGCTCTTTTTTTTTTCTTCTTCTTCTTCTTTTCTTTTAGAACAGGATCTTAAGCCAGGCGTGGTGGCCCACACTTGTAATCCCAGTACTTGGGAGGCTGAGACAGAAGGATGGCAGGTTCATGGACAGCCTCAGCAACTTAGTGAGACCCTGTTTCAAAATAAAGAATAAAAAATAAGCCGGGCGTGGTGGCGCATGCTTGTAATCCCAGCATTTGGGAGGCTGAGACCAGAGGACCCAGGTTTGCAGCCAGCCTCAGCTACCTAGTGAGGCACTCTGCAACTTAGTGAGACTTGGTTTCAAAATAAAGAATAAAAAAATAGGGCTGGGGGTATAGCTCGGAGGTAGAATGCCCCTGAGTTCAATCCCCAGTACCACAAAAAAAAAAAAAAAAAGAATAAAAAATAGGGCTGGGGTGTAGCTCAGAGGTAGAATTCCCCTGAGTTCAATCCCCAGTACCGAAAAACAAACAAACAAACAAAACCCAGATCTTGCTAGGTTGCTGAAAGTCTCACTAAGTTGCTGAGGCTGGTCTCGAACCTTCAATCCTCCTGTTAGCCTCCAAGTACTGGGATTACAGGCATATGCCACCACACCTAACCATGATGGTGCTTCTTTAAAACTCAGGCCTACCCATGGTCAGAGCTGGAACACATTCCCCTTGACCCCATTAGATTGAAAGAGACAATACACCCACTAGATGGGTACCTACTATGTGCCAGGTGGCAGTGCTAAATGCTTGATAGATAATTCATGCAAGCGTCACAACAATATTATGAATTTGACATTAGGGATTATTGAGAAAAGCAAAACTCAAGGAAATGAACCAAGAAAATGCCAGAACATTAAGAATATCAGATTTATACTAACTGGGCTGTCTTAAGGGCACAGGCTCTGGCGTAGACAGACCTGGGTTTGGCTCTTGACTCACGTCTGGAAATGAAAAACATCATGCACATCTCAGAGGCTGCAGTGAGGACCAGAAAAGCTAATGTCTACAAGGTGCCCAGCACCACCCCTGACACATGCAGAGCCTCAGTAATTAGGGGGAAACATCACCATCAGACAGCCGGGCCCCTTTTCATGTCCAGACTCCAACACTCTCCTCGGGACCATCTCCTTCCATCCAGAGGAAAGGTTCTAGGCATGCACCTCTTCTAGGAGGTCAGGCTGAGTTCCTGGCCCGGGCAGACACTCTAGCCTGTTGAAAGAAAGAATGATGTAGTCTGCACACTTCTCCAGGTTTCCATCAGTAACCACAGACCCGGACCATCACCTCTGGAGCCCAGTCAATTTCCTCTCCCTCTTTATTCTTTCTCCAGTGAAGAAACCACACTCTCCACTGAAACCCAAGGTCTCTGGTGAAAGGCTGAGTGGTCTGGACAGTGGCCCATGCAACAGTCTCAAAGGCATTTCCATCGAACCAGGATTCTGGTTCCCACAGATAGGGAAAAGATTCTTCTGCAGACCCCCAGGGCCTAGACTTGTTCTCTACCTATATCCAAGTCCCCTAAGCTTCTCGTCTCTGTCTGAATGTCCTCCTTCCTCCCATCCCATGCTCTCTCAAGGAACAGAGGTGGGTTCTTTATATGTCTCCATGCAAAGGCTGACCCCTGGGCAGAGAAGTTTGAGGACCGTCCCAGTGGATGGACAGCAGGCTGGCAAGCTGGTCTCTGGTGTGACTCTGTCCATGGGTCATTTGAGGGTGTCTTCAGCAGCCTTATATCAAGAGAATGACGAGTGAAGTTTTAGGAACATTATCCCATTCTTTGGTCAGCAAACATTTGTTGAGTGCCAGCTGCATGCCAGCCATTGGCTGGGAATTCAGCAATAAATAGACCGATGGCTACCAAAACATACCATCATCTTAGATTAAAATTCAAACCCTCAAGTAGACAGGAAAATCTCCACCCAGTGACTGACTCCAGTCCAGGCACCAAGAGGTTGATGGAACAGCCTCAGGATATCTGGTGATGGAATCCACTCCATCCAGAATCTTCAGTGGGCTCCTTTAGATTGGATTGGCTAACGGCTTGGTTATATCCACTCCATTCAGGACAGCCTTTCCGTGGCTCAGGTGGAGACGGAGGGGCTGCTGTGATCTTCTGCCCTCTCCCTTCTACTCGATGACAAACCTCTCATGTATGATCCTCACTGCCTGAGACCCTAGTCTGAGGAGGGAAGCCAGCAGTGGCATGCCAGGGAAGACTGGGTTACACTGCATTAGCAATCTTAGTGACATACAGCACCAAGCTGACATATCTCCTGTGTCTATCATGGGTCATCTGGGGACTCTGCCCTATGTTTCCCTTCTCTAGAACTAGGCTAAAGAAATAGCCAGCTTCTGGAATGTGACCAGTCTCCATGGGAGAAGGAAAGAATGTTCTAGAGGGTTGCACACAATTAAATGCTTTGGTCCATGTCATATCTACTTACAGCTCATTGGCCAGCACAGTTTCATGGCCCCACCCAACCACAAGGGACCAGGAGGCATAGGTCTACCTTGGCCCAGAAAGTGGAAATCTAGAATAATTTGTGAATAGCATTATTCCTAAATGCACAGCACCAGATGTTGCATATGCCACCTCCAGCAGATGTGCTTGGCACATTAGGGTAGGGCAGACTTCACAGTCCTTTCCTTTTAGTAAACCTAATCTTCCTACATTGCCTGTGAGAAAGGCCTAAGGCCTTCACTTTTTTTTTCTCAGCATGGACTTAAAAGGATCTTTATCTCAATTTCTTTTTCTTCATCCCCAAAGCTTTGTACCCCAGAAGCAGGAGTCACTTATCATTCTCAATGGCTTCGAGTGTCCTCCTTCAGGAACCTCAGCCAGGGCCAGCAGACCATGGTGCTGGATACTGTCTCCTGAATGGAAAAAGAGACCTTCAGTCTCTCCAGTTCTATTGCATTCTCTCTGTCTTGTCTTTACAGAGACCCTTAGAATGGCCTGGTGGCACCATAACCCAACAAGGGGCTCATGGTCACTTTCTCCAGAGATGAGCTATATCTCAGGATCCCCAAGATTACCTAAGATTTGTGAGCATCTCCTTGCAGTTTTTCACTTGAATAGCCAACCACCTGTCCTACGGATATGTCTTCCTCTTCTGGACCCTCAGGGTCAAGCTTTGGGCTGAAGAGGGTCCTAGTCCCCTGGGATAGAGGGCTTTGATGTGTCCTGGCTTCTGCAGGCCTAACAACCTCAAGGGGACTCATTTGCCCCTCCGTCTTAGGGTGTGTGTCCTGCTCTGCCATGCCAGCTTCTGGCTTTAGTCGCTAAGCAGAAAGCCTGTATTCTGCCCCTTGGCCTGTCTCCTGCATTTCCTCTATGGGTGTGGAGTAGCTCTTCCTTCCGGGCAGTAGGGCCTTTGAATCTGCAGCTGGAGGACCTCCTCCAAGAGAATGGTAATTGCCCACTTAGGAAGAATGAATCCTCCTGTTTCCTTTGGAGTTTGGCCAATCTATCACAAATGGTGAGCCACATAATGTCCTCCTGAAATTCTGACCCAGAGTTCAGTCCCTGTGGTATGATCTCCCTACCTAAGTCCAGGTCCCCTAAGTACTTTGATTGAGGGACTCCCCAGTATTCCAGGTCATTGGGAAAGAACCCTGCACTGAGGAAGAGATGTCCCTCCTCCTCCTTCCTGTCACTCTCTTCCTGGATCCCTCTTCTCCTGCCTGTCGGGTTGGTGCCCAGGCTCATCCTTTCTGTCTTATGTCCCTGGGTCTCAGCAGAGTAAGTACAGAGTGGAAGAGAGGTCTGACACTTCTTTGGCAGAGAAGCCTTGCCAGCCTCACCCCTTCAATCTGCACTCAGCCTCAAGGCCGTAGCCAAGACGGTGGGTTCATCCTTGGTCCTCATTTCCTGGGGCAGGAAGTTCATTTGGCCTTCACTGCCCCCTCTCATGAGCTACCCTGGGCAACAGTCCACTGGCTGCTGTGCCAAGCACATCCAGCCCCAGTAATGGTCATCACTTGCAAAGGTTAGGAGTTCACAAGGGAGATATGAAGGCCCATCCGAAACTGTCCAGCTCACGAAATACAGCTCTCTGACCCTCCCACAGCTAGCGGTAACCGCAGCCTGCCGCACCCACCCAGGGAGTCTCCCAGTCTCCTTCTTCAGCTCTCCTGTGTCTCTTTTGTCCAGAATGGTGGTGGGTGGTGGAGTTGGGAGACAGGGCCACTCTCATTTTTTCCTAGTTTTCATCTTTACAAAAACTGACATCCCTCTCCCCGACCAAGGGCAGGGTCAAGGATTTGTGTGTTGTCAAGCTATGGGCTACTGTTCCCAGGGATGACCCAGGGAGGGGCTGTTGTTTTACAGATATCGACGAATGCCGTCACCCTGGCACCTGCCCTGATGGGAGATGCGTCAACTCTCCCGGCTCCTACACTTGCCTGGCCTGTGAGGAAGGCTACAGGGCCCAGAGCGGGAGCTGTGTAGGTGAGCGCTGCTTACCCAGGACTGAGGGGGCCGTCTGGCCTTAGGACTGCTGGTTGAGCCCACACGCAAGGAGGGAAACGGGTGGGCAGAGGGAAGAGGCATGGAGGCTATTGTCCTCCGTGATCCGGCTGGGTTCCCAGATGACACTGGGCATGACATGGGTGGGCTCTGCTGCTCTGCCCTCTGAATCAGCCAGGGTGGAGGCCTCTTCTGCTCCCTGGCCACATCCGTTCTGGAGCTATGATCCAAGGTCCAGGGAGCTTCTGTGGCTGGCTCCTATGGGGTGGGGTCGGGAGCCTACGGATCTGCGCATGGGGCTGGGTGGTGTGGGGAGCCAGCTGCTAGGCCCTTCTGCTCTTCTGTATGACAGCACTGTCTGAGCAGTGCTCCTCCCTCCAGAGGGGGCTGCGTGTCAGCAGGAAAGGAAGCCGGCATGTCCCTCAGCCCCCGCAGGAAGAAAGGCCCGGGCTTCACAATGCCAGGAGGGACTGTGTTTTGAATAGATGCTTTGAGGCTCTGAAGAGGGCAGACATTTCCCAGGCCCTCAAGACTGCCACAGCCACCCAGGCATGGCCTGGCCTCCCTCCACACTGCCCGCCCACCTACTAGAGCTGGTGTCAGGTTGGGGAAATGGGTTGTTTGGTGGCGTAGGAGACTGGAGAGGGTCGGACCCACAATGAAGTGAGTTAAGGGTCTTGGCCACCTCATTTCAGGCTAAGGGACTTGGTCCCTTTTTCTAGGACATATGCAGGATGCTCTGTGGCACCAGATGGGACTGAGGGGAACTCAGGGGGAAAGGTACCCTGCCCTGCCTGTGTGGAATGAAGGAGCATGGCTTCATAGCCTCCCCAGGGTGGCCTACAGCCCCTCTGAAGGCTGATTCCCCGGCCTCTTCCTAAAGTGCTCTAAGCCTGCTAAGGAGGCTGCATAAAGGAGAGGAGGCCAGCCGCCGCCATCTTGGACTTCTCTCCCACAGATGTGAATGAGTGTCTGACCGCTGGGGTCTGTGCCCATGGGAGGTGCATCAATCTGGAAGGCTCCTTTAGGTGTGATTGTGAGCAGGGCTATCAGGCCACCTCAGACAAGAAGGACTGCCAAGGTACAGAAGCACCCCTCTCCACAGCAAATCCAGTCCTTCCCCTGCACACGCCCCTCCCCTGCCTGAGCATCCCTCGCCACGCTGACCCAACACAGCCCTGGAAGACCTGTCCTTTCCCTGTCCCTGCCCCCCCTGCCAGTGTGGCCATCCTAGCGCATCTGCCCTGCAGTCCCACACAGAACTCAATGGCTGTTTCAGATGTGGACGAGTGTGCCAGCCGGGCCTCGTGCCCCACGGGCCTCTGCCTCAACACCCAGGGCTCCTTCACCTGCTCGGCCTGCGAGAGCGGGTACTGGGTGAACGAAGATGGCACGGCCTGTGAAGGTAACGCTGGGGAGGCGATGGCAGAGGAGACAGGAGGCCTTCTCACCTCCCAAAGAGCACTCTAGTCCCCAGCCTTGGGCTGATTCCGAGGGGCTCCAGGTTAGGCTTAAGGGCTCTAAAAAGGGTCTTGGCCCCAAGGAGAGCCTCTATTGTCATACGTTCATAGGCGAGGACAAGAGGGACAGGAGTCACAGAGACAAGAGTGTCCCAGGCAGGAGGTGTGGGGTTGCCCATAGAAGGCCCAGAGCCAGGGCCTGCCCTTTCCCAGGGGCCTAGTGTCCTCCAAGCTCAGAGCAGTGCCCTAGGTGTGGTGAGCGCCTCACCAGGTGAGGGAAGCCTGCCCAGGTCCCTGGCCACACCTGTCTGTCTGCCTAGACCTGGACGAGTGCACCTTCCCTGGAGTCTGCCCCACAGGAGTCTGCACCAACACTGTGGGCTCCTTCTCCTGCAAGGACTGCCATGCGGGCTACCGGCCAGGCCCCCTGGGCCGCACCTGTGAAGGTAAGAGCCCACGTGGAGGAGGAGGTCAGAGGGGATGCAGGGGACTAACCTGCTACCCTACAAGAAGGAAGGAACATTCTCTGTCCACCAAGGATGATAAGCTCATTGAAGACATCTTTTCTCACCCTTCCCCAAATAGAAACCAGAAAGGTGACTTCAGAGCTGGGTATATTGGCACACACCTGTAACCTCAGTACTTGGGAGGCCAAGATAGGAGGATCACAGGTTTAAGGCCATCCTTAGCAACTCAGCAAGACCCACTGCAACTTAGCGAGGCCCTGTTTCAAAATAAAAAATAAAAATAAAAGGGGCTGAGGTACAGTGTAGCACAGAGGTAGAATGCCCCTGGGTTCTATCCCTAATACCAAAAAGAGAAAAAGAAAGGTGCTTCAGACCTGGGTCTGTTGGGCTAATGAGCCACTGGTTCACAGGCCTCGTTGTGTGTCAGCATCATTGAGGGGCACCATTCAAGTCTGGGCCTTGTCCTAGACTTACCCTCTGGACTCTGGAGGGGGCCTCAGACTCTATGCTGGGTGAACCTGGCTTGTACCAGGCAATTTGTGGGCCAACTTTAAGAATTCAGGTTGTGGTGCTCTCTCTTCTCTCTTCTCTTTCCTCTCTCCTCTCTTCTCTCTCCTCTTCTCTCTCTTCCCTCTTCTCTCCTCTCTCTCTCCCTCTCTGCTTCTGGCCTCTGTAATGTGAGAGCAGTGTTCCTCCATGTACCCTGACACCGCCATTTATGCTTTGGAGCTGGCCCTATGGTTTGAAACCTCTGAAACCATGAGGCCCAATAAACCTTCTTAAAAAATAATAATAATAATAAAAATAATCCAGTTTCTGGTATCTTCTTCTCAGGTTCCCTGTATGTTTCCTCGGTTTATTTCCATTTGTTTCCCCATTGCTTCTCAGTAAAATCTGAGCCATGACAGGGCAGAGGACGTAGACCCCCTGGGCCCAGGCTGCTGGGCAGTGTGGGCCGTGCAAGAGCCCAGCCAGAGCAGGGCCAAGCAGAGAAGCCGGCCCTGACCCCTGGGGCTCCCAACTTCTCCCAGTTGTGCTGCTCGGTGTGGAAGGATGACCCCAAAGGTCCAGTCTCCACAGGCTGGTGACAGGTCCTTTGGAAACCTCCCCCTCGCCCCTGTTCTTGGGAGATGCCTCTCAGCTGCCTCCCTCCCCTGTGTGGCCCTGCAGACGTGGATGAGTGCGCAGACCCCCAGAGCCGCTGCCTGGGAGGTGAGTGCAAGAACACGCTGGGCTCCTACCAGTGCCTCTGTCCCCTCGGCTTCCAGCTGGCCAATGGCACCATGTGTGAGGGTGAGTGGCCCTCAGCTCCCCACAGGGAGTTGGGACAGTGGGTATACAGGGGGTGGGGACACCCTGGAGACACTCACTGCCATCTTCCCTGCAGATGTGGACGAGTGCGCAGGGGAAGAGTACTGCGCGCCCCGCGGGGAGTGCCTCAACAGCCTTGGCTCCTTCTTCTGTCTCTGCGCACCCGGCTTCGCCAGCGCCGACGGGGGCACCAACTGCCAGGGTGAGAAGGCAGTGTGGCCATGTCGGGGCCAGGAGCGGGGTGCCAGAGGCTGTGTCTAGAGCAGAGGCCACGTGCAGGCCAGTACTGAGATAACGTAAAAGGCTCATGGCTGCACCCAGGGATGAGAAGATGGGAGGGCAGGGCAATGCGAGGGGCCAGGTATGCAGGGGGGACTCTAGGCCTCTCTGTGATGTCTGTGCAGGCATGTATCCTCGCCAAATTCTTCCAGTGTCACCCTTCTCCCCCCACCGAGGCCTCGCTCCAGGTCCCCTCACTCCAGCATGGCCTCTGGTGTCCAGTTCCTGACTCTCCCCTCAGATCTTCTAGCCCTTTCCTACCTGAGCCACTCCCTGGCCCCCCTGTGGGCTACTTGGGCCCAGAGGAAGCTGTGTGAAGCCTTAACAGGGAAGGGACCAGGGCTGGGTCTGCTGACAGGCATCTCTATTCCAGATGTGGATGAATGTGCAGCCACAGACCAGTGTCTGGGAGGGCACTGTGTCAACACCGA
Organism: Graphiurus murinus; assembly: GCA_004027655.1. Classification (NCBI taxonomy): domain Eukaryota; kingdom Metazoa; phylum Chordata; class Mammalia; order Rodentia; family Gliridae; genus Graphiurus; species Graphiurus murinus. The sequence goes on from PVLC010001462.1 coordinate 89,226, forward strand.
GGGCTCCTTCAACTGTCTCTGTGAGGCTGGCTTCCAGCCCTCTCCAGAGGGTGGGGAGTGTGTGGGTAAGCTCCTGGGAGGGGACAGGGCTCTGCCCACATCCACCTGGAGAAACTGCAGCTTCCAGACAAGCAGAGTGCTTTCCACAGATTAATCATCCAATAGATAATGCGTTTACTGAGCCTCTGCTGGCTCAGGGTCTGTCCAAGGCTGACAAGATGAAGACAATCATAACCTTTGTGCTGGCAGAGCACACACTCTAGTTTTAAAGGTCAAATTGATTCAATAGACATTAAACACCTGCTAAGTTCAATGTCCTTTGCTAAGACAGTTATAGGCAATCTTGAAATTGAGTAAGGGAGACAGATATGAAGACAGCCCCCTGCAATCCACTGTGGTGAGGAGTGTATATACAGAGAAGTATAAAGTGCTCTGCTGGTGGGGACAGAGGAGTAGAGGAAAAGGGATGTCACGAAGGCTAAGAGCTCGGCGCTTCCTAAAGAGCATGCAGTTCTCTCGCCAGATGCTCGGCTCTGCTGGGTCAGGGGAAATAACTCTGAATTTGATGTGCTGGGGTTGAGATAAGCATGGTGATTTGGAACTGATCAAGGACCCCAGAGATGGTGGGACATGACCTTGTAATGCCAGCAAGGTGGGGCCAGAACAGTGACCTGGCCACATCTGTCCCCTCTCTTGGCTCTGGGAACAGACATTGACGAATGTGAGGACTATGGAGACCCAGTGTGTGGGGCCTGGAGGTGTGAGAACAGCCCTGGCTCCTACCGCTGTGTCCTGGGCTGCCGGCCTGGCTTCTACATGGCCCCGACAGGAGACTGTATTGGTGAGTAGGGGCAGATGGAAGCTGGGGACATCTGTTCTCCCCTGTATTGAACTAGAAATAATTTTCTCCTGAGGACACTGTGCGGCTCTTTGAAGTTTATATATTTTCCATACAGCAGAGCTTACACAAAAATTGAAGAGGAATGTTACCATCACAGCTTTCTTGCCTTTTGTTCAGAGGTTGCTCTTTGCAGATATTGGTGTTAATAGACCAGATAAATAAGTGTTCCCAGCAAATAGAGAGCGTGCCACCCTCTAACCTGGTCCCACTGTCCCACAGACATAGATGAGTGTGCCAACGACACGGTGTGTGGGAGCCACGGCTTCTGTGACAACACGGATGGCTCCTTCCGCTGCCTCTGTGATCAGGGCTTCCAGACGTCGCCCTCTGGCTGGGACTGTGTTGGTGAGAAGCCTGCGGGCCACCCAAGGTCTGGGCCAGGGTCCGTCCTCTCACCGCTGCAGGTCTTGACTGTCTTGGATGGAAACCCTAGGGCCCTCCTCCTGAAACATTTATGGTCACATGGCTCTGTGATATGTCCCCGAAGGGTGGGCAAAAAGGAAGCTTCTAGGAAGACAGAGATTTCAGCTTCCTGAGGGGGCAGCTCTGTTGGGCAGGCCGGGGAAGCATGGCCGAGTCCTGCCAGCAGAGGGAGCAAGCACATGAAGAAAGGTGCTCACCTGCCTGCTGTTGCTTCCCTAGAGACCTCAGGGGCTCAAGAAGTGCCATGTTTAGAGAATGGGGGTAACTGTGCCTCTCTGGCTTTTTCCTGACCCTCTTCTACCACTCCTCTCTGCCTTCCCATGCCCTTTGTCCACTTGCTCCTCCTTCTGTCAAGGCCCAGCATAGTTCTTTTGGGGGATGGGGACCTGCCTGGCTGGGCTGGTCAGAGACAGGGCACCCGAGCTGCTGGTCTCTGCCCACGAGTCTGTCCTCCCACCTGGCAGATGTGAACGAGTGTGAGCTCATGCTGGCGGTGTGCGGGGCCGCGCTCTGTGAGAACGTGGAAGGCTCCTTCCTGTGCCTCTGCCCCAGCGACCTCGAGGAGTACGACGCACAGGAAGGGCGCTGCCGTCCCCGGGGGGCCGGAGGTAAGACCTAGTAACCTCCTGGGACCCCCCTCCTCTCCTGTCATTATCCACGGTGACTCTGTGGTTTCCAAAGGGCATCTACTCCTCTGGCCTCCAGCCGCTGAGAGAGAGCCTGGGCTGGGGACTGGGGCAAGAGGGAGGTGCAGGCTAGGAATGGAGTCTGGAGCAACAAGGAGTCTGACGGTTCATACATGCCAGGACAAGCGGAGTTAGCTTTGGGTCAGACTGCAGGACTGTGACGACCTGGAGGAGGCTCAGGAAGCTCTGGCACTGACTTAGCATGGCCCCAGGGACCTCAGATTGACCTTGGAGGGACCCTAAATCCATCTAATCCCTGGATGAATCTTCTGGATGAGGGAGGACTTGAAATAGCTAAACTGGACTCAGCCCTTCCTGTTTCCCACTCCACTGCAAAGATGCAGGCTCAGCCTCTCACCCAAGGCTCGACCAGGACTCAGCTGGCTTTACTCACTTGGGGGAAAGCAAGGGAGACAAGGAAGAGTGGGAGGGGCAGGGTGCATGTGAATCAGAATGGATCAGAGGGCTGCCCATATGCTACTCGGGGGGAGGAAGGCAGGGTCGTGTATTAGAAAGAGCATCAGAGGAATTGGGGTCAAATCCTGCTTTAGTTGGACACGGTGGCCCACACTTGTAATCCTAGTGCTTAGGGAGGCTGAGGCGGGAGGATCGCTGGTTTGCAGCCAGCCTCAGCTTACTTAGTGAGGCCCTTCGCAACTTAGGCCCTGTTTCAAAATAATAAAAAAATAGAGCTGGGGGTGTAGCTCTGAGGTAAAATGCCCCTGGGTTCAATCCACAGTATCACACACACACACACACACACACACACACACACACACACACACAAATAAATAAATAAATAAATAATCCCTGCTTCACCCCTTAATAGTTGCGTGACTATGGCAAGCCATAAGCCATCCAGCTTCGCTAAGCTCAATTTCTTCATCTGTAGACAGGAAAGGATAATAGTACCTACTCAGGGAATGTTGGAAGTACCAAGTGAGATGATATAGGTTAACAGCATTTTATACATTGTAATGTTGTATAAATATTGAATTTTAAAAGATAGATTCAAGGGCTAGGGTACCTTAGAGGACCATGAGCAGACAATACAAAGGGACATCTATCACACACAGCTCAGAGCATCCCTGAGCCGCCGACAGGAGACCACACCCCAGACCCCATCCGTATGGAATGCTACTCTGGGCAGAACGACCATCCGCCATGCTCCAGCATCCTGGGACGGAACTTCACACAGGCCGAGTGCTGCTGCACCCAGGGAGCCAGGTGGGGAGATGCCTGTGACCCCTGCCCACCTGAGGACTCAGGTAAGGCCCCAAGGGTCCCGAATCCTCGTAGGGTCAGTTCTGCAGGGTGACACTTAATGGGGGGGGGTGCAGGCAAGTGGGGAACAGCCCTTCCTGCTCTGAGTTCAGTCGTCTCCTACAGTTGAATTCAGCGAGCTCTGCCCCAGTGGCAAAGGCTACGTCCCTGTGGAAGGAGCCTGGATGTTTGGACAGACCATGTATACAGGTAACCTCTCTCAGCGCACTCCTCCCCAAACGCCATTCACCAGAGCAGGCCCCAGCCTGGTCCTCCAGGTGGTCCCTGGGGAAGTCCTGGTTTCCTGGCCTGACTCCTGCAGTTTTAGCTGAAAGCTCTGACCCACAGTCCTCCTAGAGTGTCCATATGACCCTCACCTCAGTCTCCCTGCTCCCCCAGGAGCAAACTGGTGCCTTGACTAACCCTCACTCCTGGCCCCTGGTGTATAGAGGCACAGGGACAGAGGGAGGGTGCTGCTGCACAGAGGCTAGACACAAGGGCCTATCTCCCGGGCCCACTTACAAAGTCAGAATTTGTGGAATCCATACTCTCATGAGAGAGTTTCAGGTACAGTGCCTTAGTCCTAGAGCTAGTCCTGAAAAGGAAAACAGAAACAGAAGCTCTGTGTGTGTGTGTGTGTGTGTGTGTGTGTGTGTGTGTGTGTGTGTGTTGGGGGGTCGAACCCCAGGCCTCATGCATGCCAGGCAGGTGATCTACCACTCCCCAGCCCTGGAAGCTTTTCTTGAGAGCCTGCTATGTGCCAGGCACTGTTTCACACACCTTACTTGTATCAGCCCCTTTTAATCCTCATGACAACTATGAGAGTAATATCCAAGTAGTAATATCCAAGGAAACTGAGGCAAGGAGAACTCGAGCAACCTGCCCAAATTACCCAACTCCTAAGTGACAGGGTCAGGATTCAAACCCCGACAGCCTGGCATTACTCTTCAGTACCTCGCCCTTCTGCTCCTCTCCCATCACCTCAGCTCTGCCCTCCCACAGATGCCGACGAGTGCGCCATGTTCGGGCCTGCTATCTGCCAGAACAGCCGGTGCCTCAACACAGTCCCTGGCTACATCTGCCTGTGCAATCCTGGCTACCACTACAACATCTCCCGCAGGACGTGTGAGGGTGAGGACACACAGGGCCCCTCCCTCCCCTGGACCCTGCCGGCCAGCCCCACTCCTGCTGGGAGTCCCAGGAAGGACTCAGCAGCAGGCAGGTCTGAGGTGAGGGGAGCTCTGGGCTGTCCAGGACTGTCCCTCCGGAGGAGCCTCCCAGTCTGGGCTGGACTGGGAAGAGGGATCTTCATGCTCAGGCACCGGAAAAAAACCCTTCCATGAACATAGTCCACGGACAAGCCACTATGGTCCTGTCCCACTCCCTCCTGCCACCACAGATCATGACGAGTGCCAGGACATGGCATGTGAGAATGGCGAGTGCGTGAACACAGATGGCTCCTTCCACTGCTTCTGCAGCCCCCCGCTCACCCTGGACCTCAGTGGGCAGCGCTGTGTCAACAGCACCAGCAGCGTGGGTGAGTGGCCTCAGGTGTGGGCAGTGGGGACGTGGCCTGGTGTGAGAAGCTCACATGCCTCTGGGCCCTGTGCCACCAGAGGACCTCCCTGACCATGACATCCACATGGACATCTGCTGGAAAAAAGTCACCAACGACGTGTGCAGCCAACCCATGCGTGGGCACCGCACCACCTACACAGAATGCTGCTGCCAGGATGGCGAGGCCTGGAGCCAGCAGTGCGCTCTGTGCCCCCCCAGGAGCTCTGGTGAGGCCCGGCCCCAGGGAGGAGAACACCCTCACCTTGGGAGGAGGAGTGGGGCAATCAGAGTAGCAGTGTTGTCTAGTCTACCTCTGGTGTCTGAGGACAAAGTGGTGGGAGGCAGAGCACTGCCAGGAACTCCCAGGAGGCACCAGTCCCCGCATGTCCCCTATCTCCTGGAGAATGACCGACCTGGTAAACTAGCTCACCAGGCGTTAGCTAGCAAGAGTTGGAGCCCAGCTCCTTTTCTCCCTCCTCCCTGACAGAGGTGTATGCTCAGCTGTGCAACGTGGCCCGGATTGAGGCAGAGAGGGAGGCTGGAGTCCACTTCCGGCCAGGCTATGAATATGGGCCTGGTCCAGATGACCTGCACTACAGCCTCTATGGCCCAGACGGGGCTCCCTTCTACAACTACCTGGGCCCTGAAGATGCCGTCCCTGAGTCCCCCTTCCCCAACCTGGCCAGCCACCCAAGGGACCCCACACCGGTCCTTGAGTCTCCAGTGCAGCCATCTGAACTCCAGCCCCACTATGTGGCCAGCCATCCAGGTATGCTGAGAAAATGGGGACGAGGTGGGCACTGAAGCTGTTTTCCTTCCATCCCCTCCACCTGCCAGTCATATTGTCAGTGGGGCTAGAACAGGGAAGGGGAAGGACACACCAAGCCAGATCTCCCAAGGCACTCAAGATATAACTCCAAATGCCCTGTTAGTCCCTACCAATTCCCAGTGATGAACTAGCTCAGGGACAAGAAGAGCTGCAGGACATTGTCCCCGCCTCAAAAGCTTCCCTGTGGGAGTTGAGAACAGAGGAAGCAGTACACGGGTCCATTCTCCTCCCTCCACACCACTTACAGGAAGCAGAATAGATTGCTCTAAGGAAACCCAGCATTCACACTTGTGACCTGAAATGGGAATTAAGGACTTCTAATGACGTTAAAGGTCACCTGTGGCGACATCCCCCCGCCCCAGTTTGTGAATGGTGATGACCCCAGGACTCAGGCCTTGGATCCTCATGAGGAAGTCAGGCCTGGCTCCTGTGCAATGGACACAGTACCCACCACAGGCACAGCCACTAGTTCAGACTGATTAGGGCCAACCTGCCATGTGGAATGGGGTTCCCCTCAGGGGGTATATGGGGTGCTTAGAGACAGGAGGGTAAGGCAGAGCAGGTGGAAGTTTTATGTTGAGTGAGGCCCCTCTGTGGCCACTACTGCCCCCAAAAAGATAAAGATTTAAACAAAACACCAAACCCCCAAACGATATAGAAGCACAAGGAGCCTGCCACTGTGAAAGCGCTGAATCCCAGCCTTCCCAGAGGCCTTATTTAAAGCATGGTACTTGTCTCCCACCTACAATGACATAAGAGTATGGCCTTTTGTTTTAACATCTTTCTGTGAGTATTTAGGACTGTCCCCAGCCCACTCCCACTCTCAGGGATCAACAGGGAAACCTGTCCCCAGAAAGTGAAGGTGTCAGCAGGGAAGAGATCAGCGTCTGAGTGCAGGCCTCAGCTCCCTTCTCACTCCCTCTTGCCAGGACCACCAGCTGCCTTTGAAGGACTTCAGGCCGAGGAGTGCGGCATCCTGAACGGCTGTGAAAATGGCCGCTGTGTGCGTGTGCAGGAGGGCTACACCTGCGACTGCTTCGAGGGCTTTCAGCTGAATGCAGCCCACATGGCCTGCGTGGGTATGTTTAGCATCCTGATGGGGAAGTGAGTCAGCCACAGGCACAGGACTGCACTTAGGATGGCTGGGAGATCTGCTGCTGCCCCCTAGTGGGGATCCCGGGCATCAAGCCGTGGGTGAGAAAGAAACCAAGGGAGGCTAATGCTGTGCTAGTGAAGCCCTTCCGTGGAGGCTCCTAGTTAGAAAAAAAGGCATGGGCTAGAGGGCATAGTCTTGGGCATACTATGAGGTGACTGCCCCTTGCCTTTTGTCCCCGAGTTTCTTGGTTTGGGGAGGTGACTCAGTCCCTGAATGTCACCCAGGATTCCATTTCAGGACAGGGGTCAGGGCTTAATGACTAGAGACAGAGGGCACCCTACAACTTTATCTTTCCCTTCCTCCTAGATGTGAATGAGTGTGATGACTTGAACGGTCCTGCTGCACTCTGTGCTAATGGTCACTGCGAGAACACAGAGGGTTCCTACCGCTGCCACTGCTCCCCAGGTTACGTGGTGGAGACAGACCCCCCACACTGTGCTGCCAAGGAGTAGCAGTGAGGGCTCCGTGTGGGCAGCTACCCAGAAACGGCCTCCAGTCACAGGCAGGGTCCTCAAGGATGCTGTTCTACCTGGGAAGACACCAGGATAACACCAGGCCGGGGCCGGCAGCCCAGCTCCATCAGCCTCGCCTGCTTTCATCTCGCCCAGCTTAGGCTCTGGCTGTGAGCTTCCATCACTGCCTCATGCCCTTGCTTGGCTCAGAACCACCAGAAACACTAATGCTTCAGCCATTGGCCATGAGGCCCAGCCCACCTTGCCTTGGCCTTGCTACGGGATGCTTATCAAAGGACGGCCCTCAGCGCCCCCACCCCCAGGCTGTGCAAACATGCAAGGTCCCATGGCCTCACACTGCAGACACCCCTTTTCCAGCTATGATCCATGTATCATCCTGATAATTCCACACCCGGGACAGAGGCTATTTCTGCCCTAGATGGTCCTTCAGGATCTGTGGAGTAAGAAAAGGTTTGGGAGAATTTGGAGGATGACTCCAATGCTCCCTCTCAGAACTACAACTGTCACCTAGCCAATCTACTCTGGGCCCTGATTTTGCCACATCTCCATCCTGAAGCCAGTTCTGTGGCCCCAAGGAAGGACAGAAGATACCATCAACTTAGAGAAGCAAGACTGATACTAGCTTGCTGAGCGTAACGAACACAAATGAAGAGGAGCAAAGAGCCTGAGAAAGCAGCAAGAGGGCAATATGAAAGATACGGGGAGTTGATATAAAAGTGGGAGCCAAGGCTTTATACAAATTGAAAGAAAATATTTAGTAGCTTTGGGTAAATGAATATTCAAAACCCTCCGTTATAGCTCCTGTGCACCGTAGCAAGGGTTGTCACAAGATAGAGGCAGAAAACTTTGTTAAATACATATGCTTCTTACAGGAAACAAATCTTTTGGGGGCTTTTTGTGAAAGCCCTTAGCACAGTTCGATGTGCTAAGAATATAAAGGTCTCTGTTCTAGTGTGGTCTTGTTCAGAGGAAGCCAGATTTCCAGTGTTTTTCTCTACTTAGAGGCCCCTGCCCTCTTCCTCTTCAGAAAATAGTTGTCTGGAATCCCTGAGTTTACAAGTAGAGACTCACTCCAACCCAAGCCAACTGGGAGTTCAGAACCATGGTGGAATAAAGAAAGGTACATCTGGCTCTTCTGTTCTTGTCTTTTTTTCATATTAAACCAACTTTCTTTACCATGTTGGGTAAGTCTAAATATTAGGGATGAGACTATACCTACCCCATGGCCAGCTGTGCCAACAGCCTACGACTGGGTTCCAGTGGGAAAAGGTTCTTTATTACTCTAAGACAAGAAAGACTCTGACTGCATTTCCCTGATGAATAGCAATGCAAATGAACAAGGCTGCATGTGCCTAGAGACATGGAGATTAATGCTATTTTCTTAATTTAATCTGTTCTGTCCTATCTGCTGCTCTGCTTGTCAGCTATCACATAATAATTTATTGAATGCTTGCCATATGCCAGGCACTGTGTTGAGTGCTGGGCATAAGTTTCATTTTGTCATCCAATAATCCTACTTACTAATTTTTATTCTCAATTTACAAGTAAGGAAATTAAGTCATAGAAAGCTTAAATAATTTGTTCTAGGTCACTACATTAGTTGAGATGTTTTTAGCAGACAAAAATAAATAGTTCCTGTACATATGAAAATATTCTTTCCTTCTTAACCAAGTAAATGCAACTGGAAATGCATAGTGAGATGTTTTTAAATATTTGTAAAGATCAAAAAGTATGTTAAAAGCCGGGCATGGGGGCACACGCTTATAATCTCAGTACTTGGGAAGCTGAGACAAGAGGATCGCAGGTTCAAAGCCAGCCACAGCTATTTAGTGAGGCCCTCCGCAACTTAGTAAGATCCTGTTTCAAAATAATTAAAAATAGGGTTCGGGGTGTAGCTTGGAGGTAGAAGGCCCCTGGGTTCAATCCCCAGTACCGCAAAAAAAAAAAAAAAAAAAAGTATGTTAAGACTCCTAGGCAAAAATCTGGGGAAATATATACCTTCTTATAATAGCTGATGGGAAAATAAATTGGTACAACCTCTGAAGAGGACAATATGGCAGTTGTTCAAAATTATAACAGCACTCATTGATCCAGTAATTCTACTTCTAGGAAATTAACCTTCAGATATATTCTCACCATATGTGAAATGACATATGTCAGAGGTTATTTATTACAGCATTATTTGTAACAGCAAAAGATTAGAAATAATTAACTGCTAGGTGTGGAACCCTGAAAAAATAGCAAAGTACTTCTAAATGCCTTAACAAGACATATCCAAAACAAATAAGAGGAAAAGGGAGCTTGTATAGCAGTGGGTAGCATGTTGCTATTTGTCTAAAGAAGAAAAAGAAGTGGATAGCTGTTGCCATCCACCTTACACCCCATCATTCAGAGAACATCTTACCATTCCCTGAGCATACCCTGCTGGCACTGTGTCTTCCTAAACATGGTTCCCACTGCTCCCTCCACCAACCCTCACCAACCCTCACCTTCCTGCTAGTCCTTGTAGACATACTGCATGTGTATACACATATTTCCTTTTGTTAAAAACACAAATGGCATCCTATGCATGTTCTGCACTTTGCTTTTTTTTTTTTTTTTTTGTACTTGCACAAAAAGAAGTCTCATTCTACTTTATAGCTATATACTATTCCACTAAATTAATAAATCATAATTTACTTCATTCCCTCAACGGACATGTCCACTGTTTCTTATCTTTTGCTAGTAATGCTGTAATGAATATTCTTGTGCACGTTATTTCATATTATATTTATGGGATTATATCTCTGGGGTAAATTTTTAGAAACAATGGCGGTTTTATGGGGAGAGTAACAGGGTGGTAAGTACCACACTGGGAGGTTTTCCCTTTTGTGTCTTTGAATTTGTATATGTATTACCTATTCAAAAAATAAACTATTTTTAAATACAGCTGCTGGCCACAGACTGCTTAAATGTCCCCTCCCTTTATAGACTTATCTGAATGTAGTTTACAATTAAAATCAGGTGACAATTATTTCAAAATTTCTTAAAGCAAACTTGTTAAGCAGCCCTATGACATTTTTATTGGGAAAGGACAAATAGGGATTTTAAGAGAGCAATTATAAATATCAATCCTAGATATCAAGAGAAAGTTTTCTGCCTTTCAGACGAACATGCAAAACTCTTAATATTGGAATAGCCAGAGTTCCAGGTAGGGTTGTCCCACCTGTCATACCTGGTTGTTCCTGCCAAACGCTGGCCCGCCACTCTGATGCTTTATAACAAAAGGGCTCAATTCTCAGAAAAAAAGTTACTTTGGCAATCCTTCCTAGTCTCTCATTTCTCAACAGGTTTCTTCTTAATCCCTTAAAATCAGTCAATATCCCCATACAAAGAAATAAGGGTAGATGGACACATATAACTTAAATACCACTACACACTATCATCACAACTGAAGAATATGATTCCACAATAGGAAAGTTTGACCAAGAGGCTCCCTCTGTCTGTTTATTTATTTATTTATGTGTGTGTTACTAGAGACTGAACCCAGAGGCATTCTACCTCTGAGCTACACCCTCAGCGCTTTTTTCATTTTTTTGTTTTTGAAATAGGGTCTCACTAGGTTGCTGAGTCTCACTACTTGTTGAAGCTGTCTTCAAACCTTCAATCCTGTCTCAGTCTCCCAAGTACTGGGATTACAAGCATGCACCACCATGCCTAGCTAAGAGTCCCTCTCTTTGGACCAGCAATATAAAGCAGACTCAGGGTCCCCTTGTCTTCTTTGGTTCTTGCACTGGTGTTTGCTAAAGAAAAGATGGGGTGTATTGCCTAGCATGTGTGAGGCCCTGGGTTCAATTCCTAGCACTGCAGGAAAAAAAAGGCATATGTCCAGGCACTAGCTTGCATATAAAAAATAAAGCCTTGACAACCTCCTCTTTAAAATAATGGCAAGACTAAATATCTTCCAATTGGTACAGAAAGAGTATAAAGTATTCCTAAATAAATTTGCAGTGAAAATTTCTGCTGGCTGCTGGAAAAGGTCTGTCAGAAAGAGGTTATCTAGCCAGGCATGGTGGCACACGCTTGTAATCCCAGTACTTGGGAGGCTGAGACCAGAGGATCCAGGTTCGCAGCCAGCCTCAGCTATTTAGTAAGGCCCTCCACAACTTAGTGAGACCCTGTTTCAAAATAAAGAATAAAAAATAGGGCTGGGAATGTAGCTCAGAGGTAGAATGCCCCTGGGTTCAATCCCCAGTACCACAAAAAAAAAAAAAAAAAAAAGAGGGTATCTAGTCAGAAAGGGCCTGTTCAAGATGTTAAATCTGTTTACCATGTGGTTTAATCCAAGCAAATGTCCCAGCATCCCCTAGCTGTTATCATTCCCTTAAGCCCTGTGTTTTTAAACTACCTCCCTTCAACAAAGACTTCCTGCCACTTCCAGTTTTCCCATGAAGCATTCTCAGTGTGAAGCAATCTCTCCCAAAGCCACCATTTTCCAAGCACCAAATTCTATTAACAGTAGGTACTCACACATAAGCTTTTGCACTCTTCAAGGTCTGCCTCGTTGGCCATTATAATTTAATGGAGTACATATTTAGGACTAAAGCTCTTCTGCTTGTGCACAGGAGTTTTAAAACCAACAAATCAATAAATAACCAATACAAAAGTTCAGTAAGAATAGGTTCTTTATTTTTTATGTGTATGTGGTGCTGGGGATTGAACCAGGGACATTCTACCTTTAAGCTACATCCCCAGACCATTTTTTATTATTTTTTGAAACTGGGTCTCACTAGGTTGTTGAGTCTTGCTACATTGCTGAGGCCATCCTTGAACCTGAGATCCTGTCTCAGCCTCCCAAGTACTGGGATTACATATGTGCACGGATATGCTCAGCAGTTCTAATATTTAAAATGTAACAAAACATCTTTTAAAGGATTATGAAAGGAACTAAGTAGTCTCAACTGAAAATGTTATTAGGCCCAGGTACTGGCAGCAACTTTCCCTGTCTTAGTAACATATACAGAGATGATTCCATGATATGCTGCTTCCAGTCTCCTTCCATGGTCAGCTAAGAAGTCTGCTCAGGCCGGGCTTGGTGGCGCACACTTGTAATCCTAGCATTTGGGAGGCTGAGACCGGAGGATCCGGGTTCGCAGCCAGCCTCAGCTTCCTAGTGAGATACTCCGGAACTTAGTGAGACCCTGTTTCAAAATAAAGAATAAAAAATAGGGCTAGGGGTATAGCTCAGAGGTAGAATGCCCCTGAGTTCAATCCCCAGTACCGCAAAAAAAAAAAAAGAAATCTGCTCAGGGTTCTGAGAGTCCTCTTCTTTCTTCTAACCATGTGAGAAGTTTCTTTCCTCTAAGTTCTAGATTTTCTCACATTGGTAATATAATTATCTAAATTTCTATCACAAACACTTAGTTTCTAAACTGTTCCAATTTTTAATGAAAAATTTTTACTAAATGACCTAAATTCCTAGCCAGTCCAGAAATGCAAGACTTTGCTGTAATAAACTTTTGGGTTCCCAAGCAAGAGATAGATTTAACCAATAACTTCCAGAATTGACCTGATTGTGGCTTCTCCAAGAATAGCATTAATAAATTATCTGTTGTGATGGTGGTGTGGATTCTTTTTCAACTGTCTATGTAGTTTGTGCCCCCCAGCACGGTAATATAATTATTTTAAGCTCTGTAGCCTATTGAAGCACCACACCTAAACTAATACTTTAAAACTACTAGAGTTTTTAGTTTAAAAAGCTTTTCTTTAGCTAGGCATGGTGGCACATGCTTGTAATTCCAGTACTTGGGAGGCTGAGACAGGAGGATTGAAGGTTCAAGGACAGCCTTAGCAACTTAGTGAGACCCTGTTTTAAAATAAAAAATAAAGAAGCTGGGCATGGTGGCACACACTTGTAATCCAGTACTTGGGAGGCTGAGACAAGAAGATCCGAGTTCGAGGCCAGCCTCAGCTACTTAGTGGACGCCCTTCACAACTTAGTGAGACACTGTTTCAAAATAAAGAATAAAAAATTGGACTGTGGGTGTAGCTCAGAGGTAGAATGCCCCTGAGTTCAATCTCCAAAACCGCAAAAAATAAAATAGGCCTGAGGGTATAACTCAGAGGAAGAATGCCTCTCAGTTCAATTTACAGCAGGAAAAAAAAAAAAAGGTTTTCTTTCAGTGTCCCTAAAGTAGGATTTCCAGGTTTAGCAAATAAATATGTCTTAGAAACATACATAAGTGTGAGACATATTAAGCAACATACTTATACTAAAAGAAATTATTCCTTATCTGAAAGTCAAATTTATTTTTTAATTTTATTTTTTTGCAGTACTGGGGATTGAACTCAGGGGCATTCTACCTCCGAGCTATAGCCCCAGCCCTATTTTTTATTCTTTATTTTGAAACCAGGTCTCACTAAGTTGCAGAGTGCCTCACTAGGTAGCTGAGGCTAGCCACGAACCCGGATCCTCTGGTCTCAGCCTCCCAAATGCTGGGATTACAAGCGTACGCCACCACGCCTGGCTTGAAAGTCAGATTTAACTGATTATTTCCCCTGGTAAACCACTCTTTTAAAAGGCCACTATTAGCTACAATAATAAAGGAACCTTCCTGCTATACATGAGACCAAAAACATTTTATGCCATAGTCAGGTGAAGCAACATATCCTAAAAGGATTCCATTACTAAATGGTCACAGAATCTTGAAATGTCTGTAAGAGTATGGAGTACAGAGACTATTCTTCAAGTAATTCAGGTATCAGTGAGGGTTGGTCCATATTTTCCAGGGAAATGGGCTCTTGGTTTTATGACTCCTAACAGATCCATGAGTATGACAATAAAATGGGAAGTGGCAAATGGCCTGCATAGAAAATAAGGATATGTCAATAGCACATTCACAAAAAGCAAAATGAAAAAGACAATACTTCATTTGTCTTTCTCATCCACTTGGCCTAGTAACTGATGTTCAAGCTACCCAATCTGTGATATTGATCCAAAATGCAATGATAAGGATTTTCTTTAAAATGAGGCTTTTATACATAGCTATACATATATATACAAGCAATTCTAAAGAAGTAACTCCAAATTTTGGAGCCTTGGAGGCTCTATAGATTACACTGGGTTTTGACCAGTGATTAAATCTGAGGTAACAGCATCTGGAAGCTTGACCTTAGCTTGGAGTGGGGGTGGGGATAGGGATGTAAAAGCTTCACATTCTGAAAATAGTAGTGGCAAAACACAACACTCCTGGATTAAGGAAAATGAAACTGAGAGAGGGACATGATTAGAAGAAAATTTCTAGAATTCTACTAATCCCCAGGTTCCTCAGATTGGTACAACTGGTGGCAATCTTGGGGTCACCTGTCATCGCTCAAAGTTTGACAGAGAAGGAGGACCCACAGGAGCAGCCTTGCTGTGCTTGAGGATTATTCAGCACTTGAAATGAGCTTCGGATCAGTTCTTGGCTGAAGTCCACCTGGGCCCCTTTCACGAAGGCCAGGCTATCAGAGTCAACCACCACTCTTGCCCCACCCTGTTCAAATACCCTGAAAAGAAAGGAGGAAGGCATTAATAAATATCACAAACATCAGAAACAGGACACCCTCGGAGGCCAGAAGTATACATCCTCTGTTTTCTTAAGTTCAGAGAGAGCATTCCTTATTACCTCTTAACAGGTGCTCACTTTCTTTGAAGCAAAAAAGATTCACTGGAATGAAGACTGGGAAATGTTTAGGGACTTTGGGCCTGGAATCTAGTCCAACTTGACTCTCTGCCGATTACCCTGTGGACCCAGGGAGGTCCAGTTTCCTCCTATAACTTAATTACTTTGAATCTAGAGGAGAGATCTTTACTGCATCCTCATAGTGTAAGAAGGGCAATGTTAACCATCCTTAACACACCTTTTAAATTTGGAATAAAATTGCACTTCAACTGGAGTCACTCTTTCCCCTCCCATACATCCTGAGCAGCCATCCATTCCTCCTTGCCTGTCGTCGGGGTTGATAACTGTATCCAGCGAAAATTTGTACTGGAATCCGGAGCAGCCGCCTCCCTCCACCTGCAGCCTGAGGAATTCTGACCCTTCGGTGATTTCCAGAAGCCTCTGAAAGGCAAGAAGGGTGAACAAAAATGCCAAGCAAGCGGTGGTAGAAGGGTGGGTGAAAGGGAGGTTCCCGCTTGCCTGGACACCGCCGGCCCCTACCTGGACGCAGCTTTCGGTGAGACGGATCTGCCCTTCGCCAGCCTCGGGGCTGGAGGACAGCGCTTCCCGACGCGCCTTAGCTCCCGAAGAGGCTGCGAGGAGACTGCGCACAAGGAGGAGAATGAGCCCTTGAGAGGAAGGGACACCTGACGGCGCCCAGTTGGACCGCCTCACGCCAAACTTGGCGCCCCACACCTGGACTGTCTCACACCAAACCCTCACCTCTCCCGTGGCCTTAGTTTCCCATTTGTCCTGGAGGAGTAGAACCTATCACCCTGCCCAAGTGCCCTTCCAGCCTTGGTACCTGCCCCTCCTCCAGGGAATGACCGCCCTCAGCGCCGCGGCCGTTACGGACAAACCCCTGGCGGCGGCCATCTTTCCCCACAAGCTCCGCCCCTCTCGTGGCGGAGGCCGCCTGGGCCTCGGGAGGCGGGGAGACCTCGCTGAGACCCCGCCCCCGAGGGTGCCTATTGGGTAGTGCAGGAGGAGACGAGACTTGATTGGCTAGAGATGTTCTGATTGCGGAAGCGAGGCCGCACCAGTAGGGCCGGGGCGGAACCCTGAGGAGAGGAGCGGGGCGGAGCGGCTGATCTCTGAGCAGATGAGATGGGTGGGGATAGCGGGCTCTCCTCGGGGCTGGCTCCCGGGAGTCGGGGGCGGGGCGGGGCGTGGGCTGGCCTGGCCGTGGTGGCCGGTGACAGGTCGCCTGACTGGGCTCCTCCCCCGGCCCGCCCCGACAAGTTTATCTTGTGACCGCGGTGGCCGCTTCTTTCTTCCTCCGAGCTCGGTGCCTCATTATCCGCGATGGGTGCCCTGGCCGCCGCCTTCCTGCTCCTGGCGTTCATCACTACAGCCCAGGCCGAGCCAGTGCAGTTCAAGGACTGCGGTGAGCCCCCGGCCCCTCCAGGGTTCTTGCGCCCTCTGTGGAACCCTCCCTGAGCTTGGCGCCCCGCGCCGAGACCCCCAGGCAGGGTTGAGCAGTTTCCACGGACCATCCGGCTCAGCCTCGCACCTGGGTCTCCTGGGCTGGGTTGGCGGAGAAGGTGGAGGTCTTGCTGAAACCTGACTGCGCACAACTTTGTCCCAAAACGCGTGGGGAGAGGGGGCGGAAGGGGATCCTTGGACACTTCTGAGGTGGTCTTTTGCTGAAGTTCCCTAAAGTTTGTAGGGCAGATATCTGAAGATCTGGATAATGCACAGGGATTGAGGGGAGGGACTCAGAACTTTATAAATTTATGCCTTGTATCTTGGCTAACTACCTCGCTCCCCCTAAACACACACACACACACTGTCTCTCTCTCTCTCTCTCTCTCTCTCTCTCTCTCTCTCTCTCTCTCTCTCCTTTTGCCTTTCTTTCTCTTCCTTCCTCCCTTCCCTTTTCCCGTTCTTCCTTTGGTACTGGAGATTGAACTCAGGGGCAGTCTACCTCCGCTACACGCCTAGACCTATTTTATTTTTTTATTTTGAAACAGGGTCTTTCTAGGTTGATGAGAGTCTCACTACTTGCTGAGACTGTCCTCGAACCTGTGATCCTCCTGCCTCAGCCTCCCAAGTACTGGAACAGGCATGAGTTACCACGTCGCCCGACTTTTCTTTTTTTCTTTTTTTTTTTTTTTTTTTGTGGTACTGGGGATTGAACCCAGGGCCATTCTACCTCCGAGTTACACCCCCAGTCCTATTTTTTATTCTTTATTTTGAAACAGGGTCTCACTAAGTTGCAGAGAGCCTCACTAAGTAGATGAGTCTGGCCTTGAACCTGGGATCCTCCAGTCTCAGCCTCCCAAGTACTGGGATTACAAGTGTGTGCCACCACTCCCAGCTCCAACTTTTCAATTTTCCCTTTTGCTGACAAGTCAAAAGTCAGTTCCCCTTTTCATGATTTATTCTGTTACAAAACAGTTTTCTTTGGACA
>PVLC010001462.1:106708-142743 GCA_004027655.1 Graphiurus murinus
TTTTTTTTTTTTTTTTTTTTTTTTTTTGGTACTGGGGATTGAACCCAGGGGTGTTCTACCTCCAAGGTACACCCCCAGTCCTATTTTTTATTCTTTATTTTGAAACAGGGTCTCACTAAGTTGTGGAAGGCCTCACTAAGTAGCTGAGGCTGGCCAGGAACTCGGATCCTCTGGTCTCAGCCTCCCAAATACTGGGATTACAAGTATGCGCCACCACCCCCAGCAGGAATTTTGTGACTCTTAATCAGGTTTTTCTCCAGTGGCAATCATGTTTCTGCCCGGCATGTTGGTGCATGCCTATAGTCCCAGTACTTGGAAAGCTGAGACAGGATGATCCAGGATGATCACATGTTCCAGGACAGCCTCAGCAATTTAGCAAAACACTCAGCAACTTAACAAGACCCTGTTTCAAAATAAAAAGGATTGGGGGTGTACCTTGGAGGTAGAATGCCTCTGAGCTCAATCTCCAATACAAAAAAAAAAAATCATTTTCTAATTATATCTTGTGACACACAATTCCCTCTCAATGCTGTGGTTGGAATTTTTGTTAGAAAACACAACTTCAGGTAGAAATTCTGAGTTCATTTAGTCAAGCCTATAGAAGTCTGTTGGAGCAGAACTTCAGCAATTCTGTTGGAAGGGGGAGGGGGAGAGGTGGGATGATCAACGAAAGAGACTCGTGAGCAGGAAGGAAACATGGAGATCATATAGTCAATTGTATTTTAGAGATGTTAGGTAACCTACCTAAAGTCACATAGCAGAATGGGGAATCAGGATAAGTTTGTCTCTTTATATCCAGTGCCCAGGTAATAGTAACTGTTCGGAATATATTTGCTGAAAAAGTAAATGAGATAATGTATATTTTTCCCTATGTCATCAAAACTTATGTTAAGGGAAAAGAAAAGTTGAGAGATTGGGGAACAGAATTGATAAAGACAGACTACAGGTCTATTAACACTTAATAGGTGCTTTTTCACTGAACTAGAATACTGGCACTTAAAAGATGCTATTGTTGCTTCAAACTACTGCCTTTCCCTCTATTAATTTAGTAGCCAGCAGGGCATGGTGGCTCATGCTAATAATCCCAGTATTTGGGAGGCTAAAACAGGAGGATTGCAGATTCATGGCCAGCCTCAGCTACTTAGTGAGGCCCTCTACAACTTAGCGAGACAATGTTTCAAAATAAAAAAGAATAAAAAAATAGAGCTGAGAGTGTAGCTCAGAGGTAGAATGCCCTGGATTCAAACCCCCGTATCACAAGAAACAAGCAAACAAACTGAGTAGCCAAGTGGGACAGGGTAGCGCATCCCTGTAATCTCAGTTACTTGGGAGGCTAAGACAGGAGGATCTCAAGTTCACAGCCAGCCTGGACAACTTAGTGAGACTATGTCTCAAAATAGGATAGCCAGGCATGGTGGTGCATGCCTGTAATCCAGGTATTTGGGAGACTGATACAGGATGATTGCAGGTTTGAGACTAGCCTCAACAAGTTCGCAAAACTCTCCACCAGCAAGACCCTGTTTCAAAACAAAACATAAAAAGGGCCTGGGGTGTAACTCAGAGGTAGAATGCCCCTAGATTAAATCCCCAGTACCACACACACAAAAAAATTAGTTAATTAAATAAAATAAAACAGGGCTGGAGGTATAGTTTGGAAGTAGAATGTCCCTGGGCTCAGTCCTCAGTAACTAACACACACGAACACATACACACACACACACACACACACACACACACACACACACACACACAAAGCTAAAAAAATGCTGAGGATGTAGCTCAGTGGTAAAGTGTTTACCTAACATGCATGCAGCCCCAGGTTCAATCCCTAGTGCTGCAAAAAAGCAAAAAACTTAGTGGCCAACATTTAGATGAAGGCATTCTTTTGGATGAAAACATTGTATTGTATTAACACATTCAATCCTCACAAGTAGGAAACTAAGGCACATAGAGGAAGGTGCCCATGACCTCACATCTGGTAAGCAGTGAAACTAGTGGGTATTTGTGAGCCACTTTGGATTTCAGTGGTAACATGAAGAGACGAAGGAGAAAAGGAAGAAGAAGAACTAAAGTAAATCTAGAACTTGTTCTTTTAGGAAAACAAGGTATACACCTATGAGAAGGACTTCTTAAAGGGAAGTAGGGTTCCCATCACAGCTTTTCAATTTTCTTTTGAATTAGGAAATACAATGTAAAAACACCCACATCAAAAGATTCTGCATTCCACTTTACACCCACCTTGCTCTGGGGGTGGGATTTCCTTAAGGGAGAACTGGGACAAAAGCAAACTTTGGTTTGGCAATGTTTGCAAGTTAGAGATTAGGATTTTATTCTGTTGACATTGGAAGTCCAAGAACCTCTTTTAAGCAAAAAACTGGATGAAAGAGCTACAAGCACTACTCTTTACTTTGTTCCTACTAGGTTATGTGACTCAGCCTTGAAAGAAGCAGGTAGACGCAGGACATTGAAAACCTTAACATAAGCACTGATTTTCAATGATTGTTAAAATTTGAGGTGTTGGTTTGTATTGTTGTTTGTTTTGGTTTTTTTTTCCTGTTCACAGAAGATGGGATAGAGTGAAAGAGAGTGCCTCTCAAAGCTCTTTAGGGTGCTGAGTGTATGACCAGTTTGAGAACTTTGTTATGAAGAAGAAGCAAGGTGGGGAATAAGGGACTGCAAAGTGTTATTTACAGACCTAGCAGGAACAATTGGTCAATGTGATGATAGAAGTAGTTTAAAGAGTCTATTCCTCTTGTAATCCCAGTACTTGGGAGGCTGAGACCAGAGGATCCGGGTTCACCGCCAGCCTCAGCTACTTAATGAGGCCCTCCGCAACTTAGTGAGACCCTGTTTCAAAATAAAGAATAAAAAATAGGGCTGGGACTGTAGCTCAGAGGTAGAATGCTCCTGGGTTGAATCCCCAGTACTAAAAAAATAAAATAAAAAGTCTATTCCTAGTTGGGTGTGGTGGTGCATGCCTGTAATCCCAGTACTTTGTTATGAAGAAGGCTGAGACAGGAGGATTGCAAATTTGAGGACAGTTTCAGTCATGTAGCTGAGACTCAGTGACCTAGTGAGAGACCCTGTTTCAAAACAAAAAATAAAAAGGACTGGGGGTATAGTTTGGAGGTAGAATGTCCTAGGTTCAATCCCTAGTAACCCCCCCCCCACCACACACACACACACACACACACACACACACACACACACACACACACACGTCTTTTCCCAAGGGCAGGAAAAGGTAGAAAAAGCAAAGTGCATTTACTTGGGTTTCTCAGTTCATATCTTTTTTTTTTTTTGGTGCATTGTAATCATGTATCTTTGTTAGGTACAAGCTGGTAAAGGCATACATGCACACATTTCTCATTTAACCCTTCCCCAATTCTCAGTTCATATCTTACTTTTATTGTATTGAGGTAACCTATTCGAGATTAAATTCATGGACTGAGGCTGAGCGTGGTGGCACACGCCTGTAATCCTAATACTTGGGAGGCTGAGACAAGAATATCACAGGTTCCAAGCCAGCTCAGCAACTTAGTGAGACGCTGTTTCCAAATAAAAAATAAAATAGGACTGGTGATGTAGCTCGGAGGTAGAAGGCCCCTGGGCTCAATCCCCAGCACTCCCCCACCCTCTCCCGCACGCACACATACACATATTGGACTAAATCCAAATATGACAGGCATGGTAAAGACTTAAATAGTGCTACTATATTCCAGACACTTCTAAAAGCTGTATGTGTATTAACTCACCCTGAAAGATGGGTACAGTTATTATCCCCCCAATGTTAAGTATCCTGCCTTGAAGTTACACAGTGAGTAGTGGAGCTAGTGAGATTTCAAAGCAGGCCCCAGAGTCTGCCTCACTGTGATGATGGCTGAATGGCAGTGCTGAAGGTACCCTGTCACAGACTCTGTTGCCAGGCTGATCAGTCAGTGTCTCCCACTCGGCTTTTCATTTCAAGGGCCTGGATGGGGAAATGGGATTTTCAAGACTTGCACTTAAACACCATTAATTTTTTTTTTTTTTATCTTTGTACACATTCATTGTGTACAAAGAGCACTTTTGTCTTTGGCTAGAATGAGATTTAAAAAGGAAAAGACTCACCCCCTGACTCAGAGACATTTATGTTAGAGAACATAGGCTTCTGAAGTGGAGTATACATCTATGTATTACAGATTTGTGCTTAAATTGTTCTCATAGATAGGGGTAGATGGTCAAAGTTTTGGGACCACTGATTTTGAAAGACCAGAGCCAGAATGAAAGCTGGTGTGGAGGAATGAGGACAAATTGGGAGCAGCCAGTGTCAAGATGGCACACGGAAATGGTCACACTATGAGTTGAGTCATCGCTGGGAGCTATAAAATCCTGTGTTGTGATGTAAGGATTTCTCTTATTCAGCCCTCTGGGGATATAAAGCAGGAAGACTATCTATAGATATTTCCTAATTTGTTCCAGTCCCTTTTGCCTATCATATAGGAGTAGTTTGTAGCACTTTTTAGAGAGAGTTCAGAGATTTATAGAAAATGTCTAAAGTTATTCCTCGGTGCTTTTTCTCTACTGTTAGCGGACTCTTGAGCTAAAACTAGTTTGTGAATCATAAATCAATTTTTGAAACTCTGTAGATACAACACTAGCAGGTCAAATTAATTCTATTTCTGACTTTTCCTAATACCTTCCTACATCTGACCCTTATTTTTTAAACAGATATAGTGTTTGCAAGCATATTGTTTCTAGTGGTTATATAGATCTAGGCTAAGTAAGTACTTCACAGGAAAAGAAACCTAGACTCAGATTCCAGTATTCTTTCACTTGGCTGGTATTTTTGCCATCTTGGCTGTGTCAATTGACCCTTTTTGGAGTGAAGTTTAATTTGGACCCTAAGCTTTTAAAGACCTTGGCCTCCATTCTTTTTGTATCTTTGATTCTTAGAAAAATCAAGGTTCTAATGCTATAGTCAAGATTTAAGATACTGCCCTGTTTTGGGGTTTTTTTTTTTTTTTTGAGCCAAAATATGTGAAAGGGCCTCAGATTTCTTCCCTCATAACACATGACTGAGAACTCGGAAATACTGAGGAGACAATGTAGTTTAGAAATAGAAGCAGTTCCTCTCTTAAGGGTCATTCCTGCTTCAGATGGTTTCAAATAATAGGTAGTTCCTCTGTTTCAAGTCATTCTTAGTTCAGGGTTAAGATGGTAGTTCCTCTTAAATTCCATTGTCCACTTACTCCCAAGTAAGTGGGCTTCCAGAATCACTAATTTAAAAAGCCAAAACTAGATATTCTGACTCATTTCATTGTTTTACCCATAACTTTAATAGTACCACTTATTTCTTTAGGAAGCCAGGCTGGAATGAAAGACTAAAGAGATTCCTCCACCTCCTCCAATATTGGGGGGGTGGGGCTGAACCCAGGAGCATTCTACCTTCAAGCTACACACACCTCCAGCCCTTTTTTTTTTTTTTTTTTTTTTTCCTGCGGTACTGGGGATTGAACTCAGGGGCATTCTACCTCTGAGCTATACCCCCAGCCCTATTTTATATTCTTTATTTTGAAACAGGGTCAAAGTTTCAAAAGGAAACTTGGAAGTTGCGGAGGACCTTACTAGGTAGCTGAGGCTGGCTGCAATCCTGGATCTTCCAGTCTCAGCCTCCCAAATGCTGGGATTACAAGCGTGCGCCACCACACCTGGCTACCTCCAGCCCTTTTTATTTTGAAATGAGGTCTTACTAAATTGCTGAGACTGACCTCAAATCTGTGATCTTCCTGTCTCAGCCTGCCAAGTACTGGTATTACAGGTGTGCACCACTGTGCGTGGATTGAATAAAGAGGTTTCAAGAAGATAGAATACTGGACAAGTTACAGTCTTCTTTCTGTTCTTCTGTTTTCTAAGCTCCAAAACAAGAATAATAAAGTCACTGTGAGATTATGCCTCCACTTTCTATCGTCTTTGCCACCCAAGGGGTAATCTTCATAGGGTATAAACATGAATGACTCAGGAGCTAAGAACTTCCGGAGTCGGGAACTCTAAAGAGGTTCTGACTGTTCTGAATTCTGGCAAACTTTGCAATAACTAATAGACTCCTTAAAACAGTGTTTACTCTTGTGGAACTTGGGTGGAAAGATGATGTAACTCATTTCTGACCTTCTTCCTTGGAGTTTCAGTTTTCAGGTTTGCCTTCTAGCTGTTTTTGCATAAAGTTCAGTTTTTTCCCATAGTTAACAACTTTCATCAAACTTATATGCTTATCTTTCTGCTAGAAAATGAAAGAGAAGCCAAGTGTGGTAGCAGATGCTTGAAATCCCAGTTCTTGGGAGGCTAACACAGGAGGATCACAGGTCTGTGGTCAGCCTCAACAGTTTAGTGAGACCCTCCACAACTCAGTGAGACCCTGTTTCAAAATAAAAAATAAAATAGGGATGAGGGTATAGCTCAAAGGGAGAGTGCCCCTGTGTTCAATCCCCAGTACCACAGGGGGAAAAAATAAAAAGAATATGAAAGAAAAAAACAGGAATAGTTTGATTAAAAGGAAGACTGAGACAAACATCTTCAAGGCTTAAATTTAAATTGGGACCTTTTACCATTAGGAATACAAGACAGGAAGCCGGGCGTGGTGGCGCACGCTTGTAATCCCAGCATTCGGGAGGCTGAGACCTGAGGATCCGGGTTCGCGGCCAGCCTCAGCTACCTAGTGAGGCCCTCCGCAGCTTAGTGAGACTCGGTTTCAAAATAAAGAATAAAAAATAGGGCTGGGGGTGTAGCTCAGAGGTAGAACACCCCTGAGTTCAATCCCCAGTACCGCAAAAAAAAAAAAGGAATACAAGACAGGAATCTAGGAGCATTTGGAATTTCTTTGGTTGTAGTTAATCTCTTGAATACAATATCTTGTGGACATGATCTCTGGATATTATTTATAGTTTGACAGATAGTAATGTTATCTTTATCAAGAAACCAAGTAGCACCCTTTTCAACCAATTTGGTTTTATTTATTTATTTTTGGTACCAGAGATTGAACCTAGGGGTACTCTACCTTCAAGCCACACCCTTGGCCCTTTTTATTTTTTTGTTTTTAAACAGGTTCTCATTACTTTGCTGAGACTGTCCTCGAACCTGCAATCCTCCTGTCTCAACCTCTCAACTACTGGGATTATAGGCATGTGCCACCACACCCAACCTTTTCATCCAATTTACAGGATATGATTTTAGCAGTAAGATGAACTAAGATTCCCACTTTTAATTGCACATTGTCATAATATTTCATCCCAGGAAAGCAGTCAGAAGAGAGCAAACATTTCCTAATTGGGAGAGGAATACCTTCCCCTTAGGTAGTAGGCAGCCTTGATGGTGTATTTTTCCTCCTATTCCAATCATTTATATATTTATTTATTTTGCAGGTTCTAAGGTTGGAATTATAAAAGAGGTGAACGTGAGCCCATGCCCCACCCAGCCCTGCGAACTGGACAAAGGACAGTCCTACAGTGTCAACGTCACCTTTACCAGCAGTGAGTAAATGTGACTCTGACCCTCAAATTCATACTAAAACATAAATGTCAAGTATTGGAATAAGCCTGAAAATGTAGAGGGGTGGAGGGTTGGGAGTCAGTAATTCTGTGACCTCCCTTCCAACTTGTGCAAAGCTAGAATTCACTGTGCCCTTAGACATCCTTTTTATACTAAGTTCCCGGTATGCACCTTCCCCAGAGCATGTGGCTGCCAGACTCCCTTGAAGCAAGAAGGGTGATTTCCCTGTGTTCACAGGTTAGAGAAAACAGTGTGACTTTTCTCTGTCCTGCCTTACTCATATTGTGCCACAGGCTTGTATGGGAATATCATCTCTGGCTACAGACAACGAGTAATAGTACAGACTACAATTCTGTAAACTTTGGAACTCCTCCATGATGTAATTTTAAGCAATCTACCTTTCAGTCAGTAAGTCTACATCCACCTGAAAATAAAGGTGGAGTGAATACTTGGCAGCCTCTGTATGATTTAGAGAACCCACTGGGGGCCCACGAAACATCTGAGAAATCTGAGTTTTCTTACTCAACTTGATGTAATAGTATTGGAATTTGATTGTCTTCTTATATTACATTCATCACTTCAGATTCCTTCAAACATAAAATCTTTATTGCTGGAGAGAGCATCTGCCTTGAACCCGTCCCTCATTTTCTATCCTATGGAACTAGACTAGACTATCTAATAAGAAATCTCAAAGTGTCTGTACATAAGCCTAAAAACTGTTTTAACTACACATTCCCTTCTCTCTGTCCTGCACTATACCCTGACCTCACAATTGTAAAAAAATTAAAAAGGTGCTTTCCAAACAAGTTATCCCCAGCTTTTGACAGAAAGAATGAAACAGAGCCAATACTCTGGATCTCCAAAATACCCTAACAACTCATAACTCTGATTATGAGCACTAATTTTGTAGGACCTTTATTCCTCCTGCCCATCTCGCAATATGGAGGGCAGAGACTAACAAGAAATAGACTTCTTTTTAATCTTACTCCGTATCCAAAGAGTTACCTCTTTCACTATTGTCATAAAACTTGGTATTTAAAACACACGATATGTGCCTGGTGTGGTGGCACATGCCTGTAATCCCAGTATTTGGGAGGTTGAGATAGAATCAGAGGTTTGAGGATATCCTCAGCAACTGAGACACTCTAGCAACTTAGTGAGACCCTGTTTCAAAATAAAAAATAAAATTTGGCTAAGGGTGTAGCGTGGAGGTAGAATGCCTCTGGGTTCAATCCCCAGTACCACAAAAAAAAAAAAAAAAAAAAAGACTGGAGATGTAGCTTAGTGATACAATCTGCATGTACCTTGTCTAGCATGCATGAGGTCTTTGGTTCAATTCCAAGTATGGCAAAAAAAAAAAAAAAACCACAGAAAAACAACTTCTGTTGATTGCTTGCATTGTGCCAGGTACTAAGCATAAATGCAAAGAGAAGTAAACTCTAGGAATTAGAAGTGCATGCTTGGTGATTTGCTAGTATAGCAGTACTGTTGTTTGAGAATCCATGTGAAGATTTGATTCAGAGTTTGCAAATAGACTATTTTCTTCACCATCTGATTCTCTTTTTCCTCTTAGGTACGGTATCTAAAAATAGCACTGCCTCAGTGCATGGCATTGTGTTAGGTGTGGCAATCCCCTTTCCCATTCCTGAGCCTGATGGTTGTAAGAGCGGAATCAACTGCCCCATCCAAAAAGACAAAACCTATAGCTACCTGAATAAACTGCCAGTGAAGAGTGAATACCCCTCCGTAAGTGACACTAGAGGCCTGGGGGCTGGATTAGAAATGTGAGGGGAGGGACAGGAAGCAAAGAAAGGGGTGCAGGGGCCTCATCTCTATGATGAAGAAGCAAAAGCTTTGGAAGAGGAGGTACATTTAGGTGTTAGGAATCATGACTGACTGGGAATGTAGCTCAGTGTATAGTGCTTACCTTGCATGCATGAGGCCCTGGGTTTAATCCCCAGCAACACAAAAATAAATAAAAGGAATCACGGAGTAGAGCAGATATTTTTCATTGTTGCTTTTGTTTTTTCACTATGACCTAATGATTAGCTAGGGCCTAAGGATGCCATTTTTACGTACAGTATTTCACTTGATTCTCATGACCACCCTAGGCAGAGGTAATATATATAGTGCAGATGAAGAAATTTGAGCCTCTGGTGTTATACAATATGGATAGAGTCCATGCCACCAAATCTTAACTCCATAGCCTGTGCAATGTTAAAAGATTTCAGCCAGGTACCAAATTTTTCAAAGTCCAAGTTATCTTAGTATAGTCATCAATCTTGTGTCTCTATCAATCTCTTAACAAGAGGACAGTCATTTGTTAGCTTCATAGCAGAGAAATAACTTTTCCACTCTCCTTTCTCTCCTCCACCTGTACCTCTGATCCATTCCTGCTTACCTTCTTCTTTTTCTGCTAAGCACTTCTGAGTAAATGGTGCTGTGGTGGACCTGTTTAAAGATAGGAATCATGAGAAGAATGGAGGAAGTAAAAGGATTACTTTTTTCTTTTTTCTTTTTTGTGGTACTGGGGATTGAACCCAGGGGCATTCTACCTCTGAGCTACACCCCCAGCCCTATTTTTTTATTCTTTATTTTGAAACAGAGTCTCACTAAGTTGCAGCGGGCCTCACTAAATAGCTGAGGCTGGTTAGGAACCCATAATCCTCCTTTCTCAGCCTCCCAAGTACTGAGATTACAGGTGTGCACTACCATGCCCAGCTTATTTTTTATGTGCTTTTATTGGTGCATTATTGTCTTGCATCATAATATAAATCATGTTGACATTGACATACATGCACACAGCACTTGGTGCCCCCCCTCCCCAGGGATTACTCTTTTCATGAAGAAAAAAACTGTATTTCTTGAAAGGAAGTCAAATAGAACCCAGGAGCAAGGCCAGGCGTCGTGGCGCATGCTTGTAATCCCAGCATTTGGGAGGCTGAGACCGTAGAATTGGGGTTCGCGGCCAGCCTCAGCTACCTAGTGAGGTACTCTGCAACTTAGTGAGATCTGGTTTCAAAATAAAGAATAAAAACTAGGGCTGGGGGTGTAGCTCGGAGGTAGAATGACCCTGAGTTCAATCCCCAGTACCGCAAAAAAAAAAGAACCCAGGAACAACTTGGCCATTTATTTTCTAGAAAAATCAAATAAGAACATTCTAAAGAGTCTCAACATAGGAAGTCTATGCTTGGATGTTGGAAAACCTAAAGGTCAGAGATAAGTTTGTCAAATAATTAGTAGAGTATTAATGTAATCATAGGCATTTCTGAACTTCAGTTATATAGGCAGAGTGTCTGGTGAGGGCATGATGCAGAATAGGTATTTAATATATGATAGTTACTATACCTTAAGTGAATTACATTTAATTTGAAAAACAGTTCAAACTGTGTTAATTTAAACACTAAGTAAAGCAGTAGTTAACCTATACTAATCTTGAAACACAGATTTTGAGAAGCTGGGTATCATTGTTACTCAAATGTTGCTTTTTTTTTTGCGGTACTGGGGATTGAATTCAGGGGCATTCTACCTCCGAGCTACACCCCCAGCCCTATTTTTTATTCTTCATTTTGAAACCGAGTCTCACTAAGTTGTGGAGTGCCTCACTAGGTAGCTGAGGCTGGCCGTGAACCCGGATCCTCTGGTCTCAGCCTCCTGAATGCTGGGGTTACAAGCGTGGGCCACCACACCCAGCTCAAATGTTGCATTTTGAAGAAACATTTTAATACCAAAGAGAACTGTTACTAATAAGTTATTGTCTGCATGAGAAATGACCTGCAAAGTGTCAGTGAGTTAAGAATTGGAAGGGGCCGGGCATGGTGATGCACGCTTGTAATCCTAGCATTTGGGAGGCTGAGACCGGAGGATCTGGGTTCGAGGCCAGCCTCAGCTACCTAGTGAGGCCCTCTGCAACTTAGTGAGACCCTGTTTCAAAATAAAGAATAAAAAAATAGGGCTGGGGATATAGCTCAGAGGTGGAATGCCCCTGGGTTCAATCCCCAGTACCACAAAAAAAAAAAAAAAAAGAATTGGAAGAAACCAGGCCTGGTGGAGCATACCTGTAATCCCAGTTACTCAGGAGGCTGAGGCAGAAGGATCCCAAATTCGAGGTCATCCTCTACAATCCTCTACAATCTCTGTCCCAAAATAAAGTACAAGCCAGGCGTGGTGGCGCACGCTTGTAATCCCAGCATTCGGGAGGCTGAGACCGGAGGATCCGGGTTCGCGGCCAGCCTCAGCTACTTAGTGAGGCACTCTGCAACTTAGTGAGACTCGGTTTCAAAATGAAGAATAAAAAATAGGGCTGGGGGTGTAGCTCGGAGGTAGAATGCCCCTGAGTTCAATCCCCAGTACCGGAAAAAAAAATAAATAAATAATAAAGTACAAAGAGGGCTGGGAGTATAGCTCAGTGGTAGAGTACCATTTGGTTCAATCTCCAGTACCACCAAAAAAAAAAAAAAAAAAGAATTAGAAGGGACAGGTCAGTATGAGGCTAACAAGTCAAGGATCTGATGAGATGTATTATCAGAATACAGTTTAAGGAAGTGAAACTATATTGCTACAAAGAGTGGTTTTCTTTAAATTATTCAGACAGTTATAAACTTCCTTGGACAGTCTTTGTACTTTCACATCTCTATTTCCAATAAAAAAGTTTCCTTGCCAGGCGTGGTGGTGCACGCTTGTAATCCCAGTACTTGGGAGGCTGAGACTGGAGGATCCAGGTTCGTGGCCAGCCTCAGCTACTTAGTGAGGCCCTCTGTAACTTAGTGAGACCCTGTTTCAAAATAAAGAATAAAAAAAAAAAAAAAAATAGGATTGGAGGTGTAGCTCAGAGGTAGAATAGAGGTAGAATGCCCCTGGGTTCCATTCCTAGTACCGCAAAAAAAAAGTTCCCTTAACCTAAGAATCTAAGTCTTTTACTCATGGTTACGTTTGGAAAAGGCTAGATCAGACTGCCAAATGCGAGTTATTGTTTAAATGTAAAATTATCCTTCTTGTAAGGCTTTATTTACATACCATTGATCTAACAAGGAAAAGAATGCTTTAGAAATTATATTTAATGAGTTGACTAAGTTAGTATGTGATATTGCTAAGACCAAATCATAGGTATAACTTGGTTTACCCTTCTGCATTTAAGGCCCCAGATGGTGCCTATATCCTAGGCAGGCTTCATGATGACATGATTTAAGAAGAAAACTAGGAGGAATTGGGTGGCTTGTTACAGTTTATACCTAGGATATGTTTAGTAAGCCAATTATTGATTAAGTCCTAGTTTCATTATTTTCTCAATTCTATTTCTCTTTGCCAGATAAAACTGGTGGTGGAGTGGCAACTTCAAGATGATAAACAACAAAATCTCTTCTGCTGGAAAATCCCAATACAGATCAAAAGCTAGAGCTATTTGATGCCAGTATATCTATGTGGAGGTGAGAGGCCTGGGTGGAGGGAGGGGAGGAAATGGAGGAGAAATCAGAACTGAAACTGAGTCAGTGCCAAAGATCAAAGGGATCTCAAGGCTGTGCTTTAGGCCTCTCAACCTCCAGAAGCACCCAAGACCCTTTTGCTTGAGAGCTCAGAACTGTTGTCTTTGTAATAGCCTTTGTAAAAAGGTTGAAGGAAAGAAGAGAGAGACTGCAGGGCCTGACTTAACTGTCCCCCCATTGTTTTTTGTTTGTTTTGTTTTACTGTTGGATTAAGGTGGGCCCAATCAGAACTGGAAGGAAGGGGTTGCTGGGAAGTATCAGATAACTTGGGGGCTATTGGTCCCCCCTGTGGAGGATGACTTCCAAACCACTTTGTCTGGCTGGGGTGTTACATCCGCAGGTTTCTCATCTCTAAGTGCCTCACTGAGTCTGGTGCATCTGGCCGAGAAGTCTGCTGGCTCTTGACACACCTAGCTCTGTCACTTCAACAGTAGTGACTTGTTCTCTACTGGTATCCAGAGAATCGCTGGAGAGATGTTCTACGACAGAAATTCAGCTCAGAGTGGCTGGTTCTCTGTGGTTATCTCATGTCTCTTGTTCTGTCTTAGGTGGTTTTCATTAAAGGCAACAATTAATTACCAGATGTTTGATTAAAAAAAAAATTACTTCATGTCCTCTTTCTGTAACTGGAAATGAACCTTTGAATAAATAAAAACTTGTTAGTCTTCTGCATTTGAGCTGTGGTCACCTGCTTCTTTCAAACGGTACATTCCCCTAGATCTGTGGAAAGTGGGTACCCAGTTCCAAGGCCGCAAGAAAATATAATGTTCAGAAATTGCCTTTTTCCTCCTTTTTGCCCAGTTAGACCTTATCTATCTTTTTATACAAAATGACCTTGTTTTGATTATTTTACATAATCTTAGACCACTGATCATGTATGAAAGAATCAGTAAAAGTAAACATCACCTACTTGAATAACAACACCTAAAAGGGGGGGAGGGCATAGTGACTTTTTGGTAACTATCTACCATGATGGGGAAAGCCTAGAAGCTTAAATATAAAATGTGAAGTTGAAGCAAGTACTAGTTAAATTAACTGAATCTTGTAAAATTTTTTTTTTTTTTTTGTATTACTGGAGATTGAACCCAGGTATACTCTACCACTGAGGTACATCCCCAGCGATTTTTATTTTATATTTTGTGGCACTGGGGATTGAATTCAGAGGCATTCTACCTCTGAGCTACACCCTGAGCCCTATTTTATTTTTTGTTTTGAAACAGGGTCTCACTAAGTTGCTGAGGCTAATCTCGAACCTGCAATCCTCTTATCTCAGCCTTCCAAGTACTAGGATTACAAGTGTATACCACCACGCCTGGCTTTTTTATTTTTTATTTTGAGACAGGGTCTTGCTAAGTTGCTCAGGCAGTCATCAGACTTGGAATCATCTTATCCCAGTCTCCTGAGTTGCTGGGATTACAAGAATGTACCACTGTACCTAACTGGAGTTTCCTACTCTTAAAAAGTATAATCATAAGGCACATAGTTTAATGTTTTCAATATTTGTACTGTCAGTCCGGTTGTTGGCAGTATAGGTTATAATGCTATTCAAAATTGAGTTGAGTAACAAGGACCTTGTAAGGTTACCTGTTGTTAGGTCAAGACAAAGGAAGAAACTCTTTTTCTCAGTTGAGTTCTGGCAAGGTGTTTGAACAAATCTTTTTTTTTTAAGCCAATAATTTCACAAAGACCTTGGATTTCTTTGGTGGTTTTCCCAAGAAAACCACCAGGGGACAGCAGTGGGCCAGGAATAACGTTATCAATGGCCAAGTTTGCTAGTTAATGCTGAAAGTCGTCTTTCAACCACCATCCTATTTGGCTAAGATCTTTTGTGTATCCTATCACACTGAGTCTAGAGGACAGTCCACTTTATCTCCCCATGCAGACTCCAACTGTATCAGAATTCTGTGAATTCCAAAAGGGTTAACTACCATGGTCTCTGACTTCAGACTATCTGTGGTTTAATCCTGGCTCTACCAATGACTAGGACTACCAACTAGAGCTTTAAATCACTTCATCTCTCTGCTTCAGTTTCCTTATCTGTTAAATGGGGATAATAATAGGAGAGAAGGACTGGGGGGATTGAATGAAATGGGGCATGTAAACACCCGTGGCATGTAGTATGCATTCTGTCAATGTTAGCTATTGTTCTAGCAGACAGACACTATTCTTTGTCTAGAAATAGCAGGAAAACCAGGAGGTTCAATCTGATGTGTGGTGATGTGTCTCCTTAGAAAAATGAGGCTATCTTCCTTGCACAGGGACTTTCCAAGAGGTGGAAAATCTCAGTTCATAAATGTCTTTGCTGACTCCTTATTTCCAAAAGATTTCTTGCTCTTTTGAGGCTAAGAGCTACCCCTACATTTCATACTCCTCAGCCCTTACATGCTGAAAAAGTACAAAGGAAAGCAGCTCAATTAGTACATACCCTTCTGTCAGAACAGAAGGGGAACCCAACAGCTTAGGACTGTTTACCCGACAGCCATCCTGAGGCTCTGTGGAGCCTGCAGCTGTGGGCCAGATAGGCTCCCATAGAGGGATTAGCTTGAAAGGTCATCTCCTATAGAAGGTTCACAGTCATTAACTCTGAGAAGCACTGAATCTTAGGTATACAAAAAGGGTCATGTCTTACCAACATCAGACTCATGCTTCTTTTTTTTGTTGGTTTTTGTTTTTGGTTTTGTTTTGTTTTGTTTTTGCAGTACCGGGGATTAAACCCAGGACCACTCTACCATTTAGCTACATCCCCAGCCCTTTTTAAATTGTCAGTTGACATGGTCTTGTGAAGTTACCCAGGCTGGTCTAGAACTTGTGATCCTAGAACTGCCTTTAGCCTCCCTGGTAATTGGAATTACAGATGTTCGCCACCACACCAAGCCCAGTCTCATACTTTTCTACTTCTTTGAGCAACCCTGGGAGGCTTAGACCCAACTCTTCTCTTACATGAGTCTAAGGCAGATAAACCTCAGACTCAAGGTTAAAAAGAGAGAAGCACACCTGCTTACAGAATAAAGAGAATGCAACACCTCAGGTCCCCAGTTTGGGAGAAGGTCAAGCGTGAGACCCGGTATTTAGTCCAACTTCATGCTAATAAGAAGCAACAAGCATAGAGTAATTTCAAATCCTTCTTGCTTGTCTTTGAAATCTCAATTGATTAAAAAACAAAACAAAACAGAGTGATCTTGATTATGCTTTACAAAGGCTGATAAGGCACTGACTGATCTCTAAACACCCCCAGGCATAGGAAAGGTGACTTTAAATAGACTAAGAGAAGATGTCCTTGAATTAGCCATTCACTTTGGATAATCCAGAAAGCAAACAATGCTTCAATGACTGGGTTGTTGGGTGTACAAAGTCATGGTGTATAGGAAGAGCCCTGACACAAAGTTGTATGTGAGAAAAGACATCAAGGTGAGAGTCACATTAAACAGGTACTTTTCCCAAGGGGCTGCTAGGAAGGAGACCAAATCAGTAATAAAGGCTGGGTGCCTTACTTAAAGGCCTGGGATACTCAGTTGAGTTGTTTAGTTGTTTATACATATGTTTTGGGAATAGCCGTAGGAGGTCAGTGTTGTCTGATCCAAGGTAGGAAGTGGCTCTGGATCGCCACAGATGTTGCCTAAAAGTCTTTAGAGGAATTGGGTCACTTAGGGTGTTTTTCTTTTTTTTTTTTTTTTTTTTTTTTTTCTGGAAAGAATGCCCTGGCCTATCTCTCAGCTTCTAAACCAAATCCGATTCACTTATAGCTGTCAATTGACTAGCAACTAAATGGTCTGGGTGTTGGTTGCCATGGAAACAGCTAAAAGGCCCATTGCTATGGGAACCTACCATGTTCTCCAGATGGGGATTTGGTTGCTAAACAGGGGGCAGGGGAGGGGATAGCCCAGGAGCTGGGCTGCATAGGTGGCTTGAGGGTCCCAGAAGAGGGTAAGCAATGTGCATGAGCAGGCCTGGCCAGCTTCACAAGTGTCCTCTTCTTTCCACAGGCTTCCCCTTCTGTCATCTGCTCATTGCCCCATGGTGACCACCGAGCACCAGTGCTTGTTGTTCCAAATGGTCAGTGAAGGCATGAGATTCTGGAGCGGACTTGGCATGTCAACACTGCTACCCTCATCTGCAGGGGCTCTGACAGGGAAAGTCTTGGCTCTCTCTGGCAGACCCCTCTCCACAAATCATGTGTCCCAGATAAGCAGTCAGCAGGTGAAAGGATCGGCTTAGCTCTGACTGCCAGCCGGTCAGACCAATAAGGAACTTGGCAGACAAAACGAATGGCTGTTGGTCTTGAACATGGCAGAGATGCTGGGTTGTACCAGATCAGAAAGCAGAAGGGCAGGCTGGCGGTGGCAGCAGCATCTGCTCTCAGCTTTAGGGAAATGCATTGTTCTGCTCTCTACACCCCCTACCCACCTGCATGCCTCTGCCACAAAAGGGGGCACTGCCGAGGGGTCAAAATAGGAGAATCCAAAGTCAATGGAGATTCTCAGTGTAGATGCACGGTACTTATAAGATTCTTTTGTGTGTGTTTTGTAATCAAGGGAAATAACTCTTTAATCAGTGTTCAGTGGCAAAATGATCCTTTCCTAAAACAAAGAGGAAATATCCCAGTGGCTCTGTCATTAACTACTATAAATGTGTGATGTATAAATTGAAGGGCCTGGACTAGGTCATCTCCAAAGTGTCTATCTGGAATATCAGCTTCTGATTCATTGAGACACTGAAGGGAAGTTTGAGAGCCAGTGGCAACTGTATACAGACTAATGTCTTTTTAATTCTTCATACCTGTGAGGGCCAAGAAAATCCCTGGAATCCAAAGGGGCTTAGCACCAAGTCTAAGGCCAAAACATTTGATTTAGAGACCATCTCAGATGGTTGGCCTAGGAAATTTGCACCTGATTCTCCAGAACTCTGAGATTCGTGGTGTCAATTTTCCCTTCTAATTTTGCCTTTGCTTGCCTGGAGTTTGTTGATCTTGGCCCTTCCCAAGGATCTTTAGAGCCTAGGAGCTGACTGCCAGAGAGAGATACCACCAAAATTTGGAGTGTTCCACAAAACAATGGAGCACTTCCCCAGAATCTGTGGGGAGGGGTTCACCTATGGAGGGAGCAGTTAATTATAGATTTAATTTTAGTTGAGTTTGCATCTCACTTCCAACTTTCCCAGCTGATTGACTTTGGATAAGTTACTTAACCTCGTAAGGTCTCAATTTCCCTCAGCTGTAAAACAGGACGGTGGTTGTAATGCTAACATGAAGTAGTAAGTACCTGAGAAAGGCCATTAGTAGTATTATTATTATTGCCGCCCTAGATAAGAAAGGGAGATTGCAGCCATGGAAACTGCTCCGTGACCTAGAATCAGAGGCATTTGTCATGCGTTTGTCTTCCAGATTTTAATTCCAGGCACCTTTCAAGATGGATGGCCTCCCTGATGCCCCACTCCGCTTTGCCTTCATTAAGCCCAAGTCTAATCCTCTCTTTATGACACTTAACCACATTCTTTTTCATGTGCAATTTTTGTGTGTCAGCTTACCTTCCTTCTAGACTGTAAACATCTTGAGAATAGAGACTGCCCTTTCATCTTCAAATAAATGCCTAGAACTCAGCACTCAGCAATTATTTAATGAATTTCTTTAATAGGGGAAAAAATGCTATTTTTTTCTTTAGGTTTTGAATCTGACCATTTAACCCTACAGCAGCCTTGACTCCCAGGGAGAAGGAAGACTAATGGTTGATTTGGTTTTACTCCCCTGAAGAAGGGCGCAGTGGTGTCACATCCTGGGTGGGCAGCTCTAGAAGCCAGCTATCATCTGTGCCTAGGATTCATTGACAACACTAGCTTGTCTCCAGTCAAAAGGCCCCATGGCACTGGTCTCCCCAACTTGTGGCTTTTCCCTCCGGATCACTTCTGTCTGGGTCACAGTGATAGCTCTGTAACTGCAAGTCACATCAGGAAGGGCCAGAGGAAGCAGATCTGACTTATGCAACTCTCTCCCCTCTAGGACTGAACATCTGCAGGCTCTGGAAGCCCCCTCGGCTTCCCAGCAGAGCTTGCCAATGCTTGGCTCAAGGGAAACAAGAACCAAAGAGCCTCAGAGCATCTACCTACGAGGCTATGGCCACGGGGAACCATCTCCTTTCAAGGTGGTAACAGGGAAAATGCTGAAGTTAGGGAGGGAAGCAGTGGAGTGTAAGAGGAACCGCCTCTAGGCCTGACTTATTTGCTCTGTGACCTTGAATGAATCATTTAACCTTTTAGCCAAATGCCTCATAGAAGTGTTGTATGGACAAAAAGAAATGATGGATGTGCACGTGTAGCTTGGAAATGCACAGAGTGCAGAGGACTGCCAGTTCAGATTTTCCTACTTAGATACTGTTGACTGAGCTAGTTGGGTACACCTGCAGAAACAAACAAAAAACCCACAAGAAAAACAAGGTCCTAGATTTGATCACCATAAGATTAAGGTTAAGTATGACTCAATAAATGCTTTTCTTTAGCTGGAAACAGACCTGTTATACAGCTGACTCTCTTGAAATATTAGTCTTAGGGGTCTAGAAGGCTTAGGCAACTGTACCCTTCTGACATCCTGACCATCATGCTGTCTTGTTGAACTTATACAGACAGGACAGTGTGCATTTCTTCAACCAATACTTACTGAGCACCTATTGTGTGCCAGGCACTGTGATGGGTAGTAGGGATGAAAAATGAGGAAGGCATGGTTCCTGCCTTCAAGGAGCTCAGAGTCCAGAGGGAAAGGCTAGTGACAAGCCATCACTATGGAACAATGCCACGACAGTCACATTGTAGGGTATCATGACAAGAAAAAAGAACACTGTAAGCCAGGTACAGTGTCACACACCTGTAATCCTAATATTTGGGAGGCTGAGACAGGAAGATCGCAGGTTTAAGGCCAGCTTCGGCAACTTTGCAAGATCCTCAGCAACTTAGCAAGAGCCTGTTTCAAAATAAAAATAATAAAAAGGGCTGGGGGTGTAGCTTGAAGACAGAATGCCCCTGAATTCAACCCCAGTAAGAGAAAGATAGAGGACTGTGGGTAATTTGCTCTGAGAGAGTAAGAGCTAGAATTGGGCTTTCGTTTAGGGCATGGCTGGAAATGGAAGGATCTAATACTGAACTCAATCTTTATTCACCCATCATCCATCCATTCTTTCATTCATTCAACAAATATGTCCTTGCCTTGGTCTTCTAAGATTTTTTGGAATACTTATAAATGTGAACTTGTCTCCTATTGAGCTGCTAGTCTGGGTTAATTTGTTTTTACTTAAAGTTCCTCCTACTTAATTTATTCTAGAGCTAAGTAAGCATATTTGGTTATGGCCTGACTATGCACCCAGTTAGTTATCTACTTGGAATTTAGAATGCTGGTGTCTATTGTGTACCACTTCTCCTTTCTCTGTCTATGCTCCTATCACACTGGTCTCCTTTCAGTTCCTCAAGTTGGCTCTTCTTGTTTCCCCCACCACCAGGTCTCAAACGTGCTGCTCCCTTGCCAGGGATGCTCGCCCGGGCTCCCACCCCCTCTCACTTAGCTCCCTCCTACTCATCCTCTGCATTTCTGCTGACATGTCTCTTCCTCAAACCTTTTCCAGACCTCCTTCACTGATCAAGCACTTGGTGATACATTCTCTTAACACCCTGTTCTCTCCCTTCTCGGCACAATTCAAAATTACATACTGGTTTGATTATTTGATTGTGTCTTTCCCAGTGTCTAGTAAGACACTGGAGCAGATGACAAATACAATTTTTTGAAATAATTAATAAATAGAATGACTGACTAAGGACCTTTTGGGGAGCCTAAGTGGTTGTGTGTCCCTGACCAAAAACAATACCAAACACAAAAATAAGGACCAGAACCAAACAGGAGCTTCCCCTAAGCAGGGCTCAGAGAAGAAGGTAAGCTAGAGGAAAGATGTTCCAGACCAGGAAGTTTGAAGGAGTAGAAGGTCAAGGTAGGAGGAGATTGGAGCTGCCTGACTAAGTCAGCCCTAGCAGGCAGTCTGAGAAAGAGGGAGAAGTCTGAAGCCTGGCTGTCTTACACCTCTCTGAGTTTTGAAATCGGTGAATAAGTATGGAGTATCTATAACCCTGGTGCTCAGTGGTACTTCTGTCTCTTAGGTGTAAGATAATTTGCCAGGGACACAAAAGACTGGATAAAATTAACCTACTTTCCTGCTGCTTCAGTGATATGGCTAGACTTTGAGGGATGAAGGGTTGGGGAAGAGGAGGATTAAAGGTTTTATATTAAAACCAATACTGATATAGAGTAGAATATAAGTTCCATATAATTATTAAAACTCACATGAGACTTTTCAGGACATTAATACCATGACTTTGGCAAGTAGTTCAGGGAGTCTGAGAATTATTCAAAATACTGTATTCCAAAGGATTCCACACAAACTGAAGTTTGGGGAATCAAATAATATTAGAAATGCATGAGCCAGGTATGGTGGTGCATGCCTGTAATCCCACTGCTTGAGAGGCTGAGACAGGAAGATTGTAGGTTCAAGGACAGCCTCAGCACGTAGTGAGAAAGCAAGTAGTGAGACTTTCATCAACTTAGTGAGATCCTGTTTAAAAAAAAACTAAAATAGGGTTGGGGTGTAGCTCAAAGATAGAATGCCCCGGGGTTCAATCCCAGCACCACAAAAATAAGTAAATAAATAAAAGAAAGAAAGAAATGCATGAAGGGCCAGGCATGGTGGCACATACCTGTAATCCCAGTACTTGGGAGACTGAGACAGGAGGATTACAGGATTGAGACCAGCCTCGGCAACTTAGCAAGACTCTCAGCAACCTAGCAAGACCCTGTTTTGAAACAAAATAAAAAGGGCTGGGGGTGTAGCTGGGAGGTAGAATGCACTTGGATTCAATCCCCAGTACCACAAAAAGAGAAAAGAAAAGCATAGAGGGCAGGCTTTGTAGAGGCCAAACTTTTCTTGTTAATTTTGTACCACTTAGCACTCCTGCTAAGACCTAGCTCAATGTCCTGTGTGCATGGTAGTTAGTCATTCAGTGTTGAATTGAATCCACAGCGAACAACTCATTTAGTCTGGGCCATAAGTTGTTAATTATATCTTATTATCAAGATTCCTCCTCCTAGCCACCTCTCTAGAGAGACTTGGGTGGGACCACTTCTGTGTGTCTCTGGGAAGGATCTAGATAAAGAAGTCCCATGGGGCATTGCTTCAAACTATTCCAGGACAGAATCCTGGGGGAGGCATAGGGAGGTAACAAGAGTGAGATGAAAGCAGAACAGAGAAGATGAAGCTTCCTGCCATTGCCTATATGGAAATTATCCAGCAGCCTCTCTGCTTGTTTCCACTGTTATCTGTGTTTACCTTGACTCCAGGAGTAACCCTGAGCTCCTTGAAGATGGGGCCCTGTCTGTTTTTAACACTAGGCACCTTGAAACCATACACAATACTGGTCACTGTCCAGCCAAGGAATCTCTGGGATCCAGTAGATAAAATCCTGGGAAAGATAAACATCCAAATTGCAGAGCCATACGGAGCAAAGTTCTCTGAGGCAGGTGGGAGGACGCAGGGAATTGGAGGAGTAGGTGTCTAAGGAGGCCGTGGGTCCCTTCTCTTCTCTCCTATTCTACCTAACTAGCTAGGGAGCTGAGTGGTGATAGGCCTGTGATCACAGGGCTGATTCCCAGC
Organism: Graphiurus murinus; assembly: GCA_004027655.1. NCBI lineage: Eukaryota > Metazoa > Chordata > Mammalia > Rodentia > Gliridae > Graphiurus > Graphiurus murinus. The sequence goes on from PVLC010001462.1 coordinate 129,390, forward strand.
AGGGCTGAAGGAGGGAGACAATGTTCTCACACTTAATAGCTGCTGCTTTTAACTCCCCCAACGATCTCTAATGGTCCCTGACTGGTGCCACTCAGAGCCTCCACCCCCAAACCCTCTGCTCTGTGTTCTGCCTACCTGAGTACATGCTTCCCAGATTCCCAGCAAGTCTGTATCTCAGATCCATGCCTGTCCCTCCTTTTCCATGGTGTCATGTCCCTGTTCATTTGGTGTCCAGGAAAGGAGAAGAAGCAAAGCTGAAACCGCAGTCAGGATACTATTTCTCAAGTATCCAACCGACCATCCCGAAGCAGCTCTCAGATGAAGGGAGCAGACCCACAGACAGGATATAGCAAGCCAAGGACCCCAGATGCAAATGCTTAGGATATACCAACAGGCATTGATGTGATTTGGAAGCAGAGGGCTGGGCTGCACCCATGGAAAAGGCTGGAAGTAAACCAAATAGGACAGACAAGAAACATCTCAATGAAAAGAGGGAAGAAGCTGGGTATGGTGGCGCATGCTTGTAATCCCAGTACTTGGGAGGCTGAGACAGGAGGACCCAGGCTCACCGCCAGCCTCAGCTACTTAGTGAGGCCCTCTGCAACTTAGTGAGACCTTGTTTCAAAATAAAGAATAAAAAAAATGGGACTGGGGGTGTAGCTCGGAGGTAGAATGCCCCTGGGTTCAATCCTCAGTGCCGGAAAAAAAAAAAAAAAAAAAAAGAGGGACGATAGAGAGCCAAGGTGGTGGAGACTTGTTGCCAGAGAAGTTAGAGACGAGGACAAGAACTTCTGGGCAACATTCTCTCCACACTCCTGTCTTCTCCTTTTCTCATAACCTCCATGATAAATTACCTGCAAATTGTAACCGTGCTGACTGCACCCACTTGAAATTGCAATCTGGCAGCCCAGAGATTGGCATTCAGGGACTGTCTTTGTCACAAAAAGCAGAGATCTTGTTTATTTTGGTAAATTAATTGCTGGCAGAGAGGGCTTTTCATTTTCCAGCCAGAACAATAAACAAAGAGCTGACAGGGCTGGAAAGCACCTAAAGGTTGCTCTGGGTTAAATCGCAAGACCAAGCAGCAAAATGCATGGGCCTTGGCATCTCTGAATTGAACACCACAAAATAGGCCAGGGCTGTGTGTTGAGTTTGTTCACACACATCATACATAGCCCCGACCCCTCATCCCTCAGCAATGTGCAAGGAGCCAGGCAACCCAAGCTGCCCCGGGGTGACAGGTGACCCTGTCTGTACCTCAGCCACAATCTCTGCCACAGTTCACAAGCCAAGAGTGCTGCAGAGCACGGTTAGAAGAGGACACTGCATGGCCCTGTTTTCATGGAAGGGCTCAGAAATCTTCCTGTCATAAAGGTCACTGCAGCCTGTGCACCCAGGGTTGTCCTGCCGTTTTCTTGGACACCAACCCTGACCTGCTCAGATTTCCCCATAATGAGGCTGCCAGTCAGTGAGCAGCCTGTGCCAGTCTCACTGTGGGGGACCAGTGGATATGATCCCTTTGGGAAGGATAGATGACCCTCATGGAACTAACGCAACCCAGACACATGCGCACACACTACTGAGAGGCCAATCCCCTCACACCCTGGGAAGTGTTCCAGAGAAGGGAAGACAAAGATGGTTGCAATGTCACTTGGGGAAGGAGGTGGCGAGCCAGTGTCTCAAAGGACATTTACTTAATTTGGCAGAGAGTACGGGAGGGCATTGCAGGTGGTGGGTTAGAGGCTGGCTTGCAGGCAGGAGGAAGTAGAAAACTGTCAACAGAAGGGCCATGTTAGCACTAGTGCTTGGGGGAGGCGGGGTAGAGTCCAGTTGGTGAGCAGCAAGTAAGTAAGCCGGGCATAATGTGGGACACACACCTGAGCACGAAGCAGGTTTCCAAGCAGGAAGAATGATGATCCCAGACGCAGTGTGTGGGATGAGCTGGAGCTGGAGGCTGGGGCACAGAGCCCAAACAGGATTTTCACCTTATTGGGAGTTCAGTGCTAGAGGCTGGACCAGGACATAGACTACAGAAAGAAAGAGGGTACGGGGACCCTGAGAAAAATGGAGGGGAGTCCATAGGAGGGAGAGAAGGATGGCCTGGGCCTCAAAGGAGCAAGCTTACAAGAGCAGGAGCCTAGAAAAATCAGACACCTGCCAATGACGCCCATCACATCTGCAAGCTGACATGGTCAGAGCATCCCGGTCCAGTAGGCAGGGTCAAGGGTTACATTCATGTAACAAGGAAATGGAGGCATGTAATGGTTAAAGTAATGTGCCCGGGGTCCCAGCACACCCCGTTGCTTTTTCAGGGCGTTCCAGGAGGAAGAACGAGGAGCTGGCGGGCCAGGCTTCCCTTTCCACAGGGAGCCTTCCCAACTTGGCCGGTGACCTTGTTCCCTGGACTCCACTTTTTCACCCTACACCCTCCTGCTAAAGTGGCATCCAACTTCCCAAGATATGAGGCCACTAGATAGCCCCATGGGACCTCAGACAAAGGCCTTGCTTGTGCCCTAGGGGACAAATGGGTCTCTACTCCACCTTTCTCTCCTAGAAACTTCCTCCGAGTTGTCCCTGGCTCAAGGCTCCTCGTTGGCTCCACATCAGCACCGGTGTCTCCCCTCGGTCTGGCTGGAGGTTCGGTCATCCCCTGAGGGCTTCCTTTCCTTCCCTGGGCACGTAACTCTCTCTTCTTGGAAAAAAAATAACTGGCTGGATGGGAGCTTGTCGGTGTTTTATTGTTCAGAGAAAGGATTTTCATGTCAGTTCATGCAAGAGGCAATATTATTTGGGCATGTCTGGATGAATTTGGGAAATGAGCTTCCCTGGGGGATGGGGGTGAATACTTTATGAACTGAGCTACTGCCCCTCACCTAGGGCTGAAAAAGATCTGAGCCCCACCTGCAATGGGGTGGGAGAATCTTCAACTTGAACACTGCCCCTGCTCAGCTCTCCTTTCAGGATTTGACTCTTCCCCCAACCACAATCCTTCTACTGGAGAGGACATGTGGGAGACACTCGAGCTTCGAAAAGGAAAAAGCATGAGAAAAGTGAAGCCGGGCATGGTGGCACACATCTGTAATCTCAGTACTTGAGAGGCCGAGACAGGAGGATTGCAGGTTCGCAGCTAGCCTCAGCAACTTAGCGAGGCCCTCTGCAACTTAGTGAGACCCTGTTTCAAAATAAACAATAAAATAGGACTGGGGTGTAGCTCAGAGGTAGAATGCCCCTGGGTTCAATCCCCAATAACACACACACACACACACACACACACATACACACACACACACACACACACAGCGTGGGACAGTTGAATTACACAGACTCCACCACTACATCCAAAGCCAATAGTATGGAAATATTCTGCAGACAACATGGCTCAAAGAATTCTCCCCCATTGAGTATGAAGGTTCTGGGGAGAAGAGAGAAAGGTATAATCCAGGGTATAAATACTATTCCTGTCTCCAGGAAAACCTGTGTTATTTCAAGAGTTGCCCCTGAAGCCAGGCACGGGACTCAAACATTCCCAATGTGTGATCAAGCCACAGCTTGCAAGGGATCCTTTGTAATTGTTTAGTGCAGTGGTTATCACACTCTGCAGCCACGGGAGCCTTGTCTAACAATTCTTTAAAGGAAGCTGAGTATCCAGAATTGATACCAATGACAGCCCTGAAGGAAGGGGCAGGAGAGCCCTGTCATCCAACACTTCCCTTCTTTCCAACTCAAGCCTAGCAGTAACCCCTCATTTATGGGGCTGGGTACAAGAATTAGAGGTGATAAGTGGCAGTCCAAGGAGGTAGTCTGAAGAACACTTATTTAGTCCACTCTTACAAATGAGAAAACTGAGACCAGGAGGGATGTCACTTGCCCAAGATCATGCAGAGTTCTTTCAGGGTCCATGTCATGATCTATGGACCAGCTGGCCCTGCTCTCATCTCTTCTCAGGGCTTCTGCTCTATTGATACATAGATCCATCCATCCATCCATCCATCCATCCATCCAGCATGGATGGAGCTCTGTGCCTGCCACCCCACTGGCCACAGACTCAGCAATGAATATTGCATCTGTTGCCCTGCTCCTCACAGTCAATGCCACCTTCTCAGCAAACCTGGTAGCTGCAAACCTTCCCCACCCCAGCACAAGCCCCCACTCTGCCTGTCACTCAGACTGCCAGCAGCCAGAGCTAAAGATAGAATTGAGGGCAGTGTTTTAAGTCAGTAGCAGCAGACCTAGCTGGCCAAGTGAGGAGGGGGAGCTGAGCAGACCTGGCTGGCCAGGTGGGGATTCAGGAGACCTTTGCAAAGCAGTCAGACTGCATTTCTCTGCTAATGGACCATTCCCAGGAGACTGTCAAAAGCTGCTGGATCCCCCCACCCCCCTCGGATAGAGACCTGGACGGGGCTGGTGGAGCTTCAGCCTCCCCCAGGCCTCAGATATAGTCTCCTGACTTTCTCTCCCCTGTGCCCACTGCTTTACTGACCTGGGGCTTTGGTTACTCCCACAGTCAGCGAAGACCCCACTTCCACAGATCTGCTCTGTCTGCAGGCTGATGTTCACAAGTTAGCTTAGGGCCAGGGGAAGCTGAAAGATGAGGCCCAGGATTGGGGAGGTCAGGCCCTCTGCTGGGAGCCCACAGGGGACACACCCTGGAGGACTCTGGGGTAGAAAGGACCTGGATGTTGCCTGCGAGACTTTAGGGAGCATGGGGTCATCATCAGACACCACCATCTGGAGTCCTCCTCACATCTATGGGCCACCTGCTTCTCTCTGCTGCTCCCAGGTAGGGGCCAGCCAAGGCTGACAAGCAGCAGGGAAGCAAGCAGTGTGGGAGGAGAAAAAAACTAGCTTCATCCCCACTTCTAGCTGTAGCCCCCCACCTCCAGGGATGGTGGCTTCAGGCCACTGTGGGGCCATAGTAAGGAAAGTGGGGAGGGAGAGGCTGAGCTGCTGGGGCTCCTCACTCTTCCTCAGAAATGCAGATGAGGGATTAAAAACTGCTTCCTTGTATTCCTGGGCCTGATTGAACTGATTCCTGTGGACCTGAAGAAGATGGGCCAGAGGTTCCCAGGGAGACAGGATTTCGCTCAAAGGATGAGACTTATCCAGACCTCCTGGGGGAGGGGTTGCTGGGGGACCCTACTAGCACCTCCGCAGCATCAAATGAGGTGACAGAGACGTGATGCCACCTGTACCCCTGCAGATGGCTGGTGTCCCCTGATTACCACGCTCTCTGAGTCAAAGGGCTTGGTGAAAGCCCCCCAGGAGAGAGCGTTGGAGAGCCAGAGGGGACCCATCTTCCTGACATTCCTCCTCTTTCCCCCACAGTGGCAAAAATGAGGACTAACACTCCAAGAACCTGCTTTCCAGGTACAGAAATAGTATGGAAGGGTGGGGTGCGGGGGCTGGGGCTGCCACATGCTGCTTCTCCCTGGGCATTCTGGGTAAGAATAATAATGAGGCTATTAATAACTTCTTACCTCTGTATAAGTCTTAAAGACCTTTCTCAAGATGTTTTTACCGCCTGCGCACCCAAGAGCTCAATTGATTTTCAAGACAACCCTATGAATCTGTGGGCTCATCACCCCCATTTGGCAGATGAGGAAACTGAGGCACAGGGAGGGGTTCGTTAGGTGTTAATCAGGTCATGCTGCTACTAATTGACTGATCAGGGTCGGGAGTCATCTCTCTAGTTGTCTTGTTGAAATGTGCTTCCAGAAAGGCAGGACCTTACTGGGCTATTTTAAAATTATCTTTGGGGGTGATGTAAGCACAAAGTCCCTTAAAGGGGCACACTTGTTCCCTAGGTCAATTAGTCAACACCCATTTGCCCAGCACTTCCCATGATCCATGCCCTGCGCCAGGGCCCAGAGGCAGCCATTAGCATGAACCCAGGGGCATTCTACCTCCAAAGCCACACCCCCAGCCCTTTTTATTTCCTTATTTTATTTTGTGATACTGGGGATTGAACTTTATGCATGCTAGGCAAGCACTCTATCACTGTGCCACACCCCCGGCCCTATATTTTATTTTGAAACAGGGTCTCACTAAGTTGCTGAGGCTGGCCACGAACCTCCAATCCTCCTATCTCAGTCTCCCAACATTATAGGTGAGCACCAACATGCCCAACTTTTTTTTTTTTTTTTTGTACTGGAGGTTGAACCTAGAGGTATTTTACCCCTAAGCTATACCCCCAGCTCTATCTTTTTTTTTTTTTTTTTTTAATTTTGAAACAGGGTCTTTCTGTGTGTGTGTGTGTGTGTGTGTGTGTGTGTGTGTGTGTGTGTGTGTTACTGGGGATGGAACCTGGGAGGCATTCTACCTCCGAGCTACAACCCCAGCCCTATTTTTTATTCTTGATTTCAAAACAGGGTCTCACTAAGTTGTGGAGGGCCTCACTAGGTAGCTGAGGTTGGCCGCGAACCCGGATCCTCCAGTCTCAGCCTCCCAAATGCTGGGTTTACAAGCATATCCAGGGGTATCCCTCCATCACCTTAACCTTGGGCCTCTTTCATGACTGGCACAACCAAGTAGCAGCAGCCAGACCATTCCAGCCCTGCATGCCAGAATGAGCCATCCTGCAGACCTGGAGGTGCCACAATCAGACCTCCCTGCTGGAAATGGACCAGGGATTGGGTTCTGAGCCCTTCACTCCCTTGGACTTGCCCTTACATAGCAATGGATGGCCTAGTTACCCAGTCTGCCCAGCTGTCACCTCAGATGTGCAGAAACCCAGCCTACTTTAAAAATCTGCTGATCAGATTTCACGTCGCTCTGACAGCCAGAGTCTTAACTAATTCCTGACATTTCACGCATCTCTGTCTCTATCCGGGATCTGTCATTTCTGTCATTACTAATCTTAACCTTTTCCTGTTTGGTCTTTGGAGGAGACAGGCTGTTGGGCATAGTTCTTGGAGCAAGGGGCTTCCTTAGGCTTGAAGTCTATAATCAAATCGGCCCTCGGTCTCCTCCGTCTGAGGCTGATGAATCCCAGTGACTTCCCTCACTAACTCATCACCTGATGCTCACTTCCTCTTAGGGCCTCCCGCTTCTCCTTTAGTTGAGGAATCCAAGACTGGACAGAGTAGCCCCAAGTGGCTGATCCAGGCTGGTGACAGTAGGAAGAGGGCAGGAGCCATGAGGCCTTGTGTGGGGTGCTGGGAGTGGCAGGAGAAGGTGAAGAGTTGACCGAGGGCTGGATAATCACACTGGCTCCTGGAAGGGGCTGCAGGACCTGCCCACCCTCGGGCTCCTGGACCGCAGTCCGGCCCTGGGTCCTGAGGTGAGGGGCAGGGCGTGTGATTTAGGAGGTGATTTATTTGCCCTGAGGTTATCAGAGAGTAAGAACAGATCCTGAGCCAGGTATGGTGGTGCACAACTGTAATCCCAGTGCTTGAGAGGCTGAGACAGAAGGATCACAGGTTCAAGGATGGCCTCAGCAACTTAGGGAGGTCTTCAGCAATGTAGTGAGTCTCTGTCTCAAAATAAAAAATAAAAAGTGCTGAGAGTGTAACCCAGAGGTTCAATCCCTAGTACCCCCTTCTCACCCCCCCCCAAAAAAGAAAAAAAAAAAAAAAGAATAAAGGAACAGATCCTTGTTAGACCCTTCAGCTCAGAGCTCCATGTTTGGAAGATCCATGATGCTTTTTCTTGTGTGGACCTATTTTCTGCTGATTTCTGATCAACAGCCAGCTTGCCAACATAGTATCCCTGGGGACTGTTCCCACCATGCCCTCCCTCTTCCTCCTGGGGACCTGCTGCCTGTGCCACCCTGGCTGGTGGAGGGCACTCTGCTGAGAGTGCCACCCTGCTGCTTGGGATAACTTCTCCCTGGGCATTTCATCCCATCCTCCAAGACACATGGAAAGAGAGCCATGTGGATTCCATAATAGCTTACTGGGCTTCTCTATAATAACTAGCATTTGTTGGCACTTTCTAATTTACAAAGCACGTTATTGCTTAGATGCAATCATATTGATAGTGCCTAACAGGGAGCCTGACACGCAGAATGTACTCAATCAATGCAGGCTATTAGTCTTCCCAGCTCCGTGTGTGTGTGTGTGTGTGTGTGTATTACTGGGGACTGGACCCAGGGGCACCTTACCACTTTACCGCAGCCATTTTTATTATAGATTTATTTATTTTTGTGGTACCAGGGATTGAACCCAAGGGCCTTCTACCTCTGAGCTACATGTCCAGCACTATTTTGTTTTTTTATTCTGAAACAGGATCTCACTAAGTCTGACCTCAACCCTGTGATCCTCCTGTCTCAGCCCCCCAAGTTATTTTTTATTTCAAGACAGGAGCTTGCTCTTTTGAGACAGTGGCACATGCCCACAGTGCCCCGCCAGGCTGGCCAAATTTGAGAACCTCCTGCCTCAGCCTCCTGAGCTGACATTACAGGCATATGCTACTGTGCCCAGCCCCGCTCCATTTTATAATGAGAAAACTGAGACAGAGTTTCTCTTTGAATTAGTTCTGAAACTGAAGTCTTTAAATTCCAAATCTTGGACCTTTGAACCCAGAGGCATTCTACCTCCAAGCTAAATCCCCCAGCCCTGTTTTTATTTTTTTCTGTTTTGAAACAGGGTCTCACCAAATTGCTGAGAGTCTCGCTACGTTGCTGAGGCTGACTTCAAATTGCCTCACCTGCCTCTGAAGGAAACTACAGCTTCCGTGAATCTAAACTTTGGCGAGAACAGAAGGGTTACCTGGGGTGGGAGGACGGAGTGTAGGACTGTAGGGTTCTTTCCTGCCCCAGTCTGCAGAACAGCCCTGGTAAACAGCTTACAGAAAACCCAAGTCTGGGAAGAGGGAGTAAGAAGGGGGAGAGGAAGAAAATAAGCAGCCAAGCTGAAGACAGCCAGAGAAAAGAAATGTGAGCAGCGAGGCAGAGAGCTGATGGATGGCGGCGTCTCTGGAGGAGGAGAAGCCGGGCCCAGAGGATGGAGCGCGCTGCCAGAGGCCTGGGCGGGAGGGAGGGAGAGCGGCGCCTGGGGAATCGGGCGTGCAAGGCGCTGCTTGCTCCTCGGTGCAGGGTATTGATGGCTTATTGACCCGAGGCTGAGGCCGAGGCTGGGGAGGGCGGGCGCCTGCAGGGGGAGCTCATCTGAGGCTTGCTGGGGGTGGGGGGCAGGAGCTGTGGGCCAGGGTGGCAGAGGGGCCGGAGCAGAGATGAGGGAGGATGATGTGAAAGGGAGCCGGTGCAGGAGGGTGGGGGCAACTCCTCTGACCCAGCACCCGGCCTGGTTGCTTGAGGTCTCCTGGGGTCTCTGGGGCACTAGAAACCTCTAGGGACCGTGCCCTGTCCTCCTGGTGTCACATCCCTCTGGAGGCCTTGGGCACCCTGGCCCCACTCACGACACCACGCTGGGCCTAGATACTTAGCATGCATCGGACAACACTCAGACAGTTGCGACAAAATTAGCCAATTTCCAAAACCCATTAAATACGCCTCCTGATAGCATCTCTCTCAGGGCCATTTCCAAAATTGTGAACCGCCGGGGGTTGAGGGGGGGCTTCACAGTGACAAGCTCTGGGCTGTCCTCTCCTCCCGTTTGGCCTGACTCTGAGGACTGGGTGACTTCCCTCAGTGGCTCCTACAGGGACAAGGCCCTGACTCCTGGCGTCCTGCTGATGGGACCCGCGGTGACCCCCTGACCCTGGGAGTCCTGATGCCCTGTGTATTCCAGGCTCTGAGACTGTGAGTTCCAACTCCCACTTGGCAGGAAATTGGCTGTATGACCCTCCCTCCTCCTCTGAGCTCCAGTGGTCCTTCTTATAAGATGAAAACAAAATGAATTTATAACTGACTGGAAAAAGGAAATAGCATTTTTTAAAAAAATCATAGAGTTGAAAAGGATCTTTAAAATGACCTACCCCACCTGCCTCACATAATATGTGAGAAAAACCAAGCAAGGCCCAGAGAAGGTGTCAGACCTATTGGTGTCACACAGCTAGCTAGCAGCACAGCCAGGACAAGAAGCAGGGCCCTCAATTCTGGGCAAGTTTGCCTGCCTGCCTTCCTTCCTTCCTTCCTTCCTTCCTTCCTTCCTTCCTTCCTTCCTTCCTTCCCTCCCAGGGATTGAATCTAGGGGCATTGTACCTCCAGGCTATTACCTCCGGCTATTATTTTTTGTTTTGAAATACGGTCTTGCTAAGTTGCTGAGGGCCTTGCTAAGTTGCTGAGGCTGGCCTCAATCATGTGATCCTCCTGTTTCAGCCTCCCAATTACTGGGATTACAGGTGGGTGCCAATACACTCACACAACCCTGGGGTCTCTACTCTTCCCGTGGCTCAGTGTCGGATATGCTGTAGGTGTCAGACTATTAAAGTACTGGAAGCCAGGCACGGTGGCACATACCTCTTATCCCACTACTTGGGAGGCTGAGACAGGAGGATCCCAGGTTCCAGGCCAGCCTCAGAAATGTAGTAAGACCCTGTTTCAAAACAAAGGACTTGAGCTGGGCGTGGTGGCGCACGCTTATAATCCCAGTACGTCGGAGGCTGAGATAGGATCGCAGGTTCACAGTCAGCCTCAGCTACTTAGTGAGGCCGTCTGCAACTTAGTGAGACCCTGTTTCAAAATAAAGAATAAAAAGTAGGGCTGAGGGTGTAGCTCAGAGATAAAAAGTCCCTAGGTTCAATCCCCGGTAGTACCACAAAAAAAAAAAGACACTGAATTAGTTTAAAGACCTGGCCTTAAGCCCCAACTTTGTCACTTAATAGCTTATAACCTTTAGCTGTTTGCCTCAGTTTCCTCATGTGTTTAATGGGAAAAATAGTACTTTCCATATGGGGTTTTGTGATCATATGAGAAGATGGCATCTTGCCTGACATATAATAGGCACTAATAATATTAGGGAATTTTCCCTCCCCACTCTTGCCCCCTTTTCCCTTTATTTCATAAGAAATTCTGCCTTTTAATTGATCATAAATTCCTTGAGGGAATGGACTTCATTCATCTTTTTATATTTTTTATTATTGGTATTGGGGATTAAACCCAGAGGATACACCCCCCCCACCCTTTTTATTTTTTATTTTTTTGTTTTGAAACCAGGTTTCGCTAGGTTGCTGAGAGTCTTGCTAAATTACTGAGGCTGATCTCAAACCTGCAATCCTCCTATCTCAGCCTCCCAAATACTGGGATTACAGGTGTGTGCCACCATGCTTGACTTCATTCACCTTTGTAATTCCAATTTCTGGCACATAGTAGGTCCTCAGCAGAAGATTCTGAAATACTAGGGGAACACCTGTGTCCCTGTGGCCTTGCTGCAGTTTTCTCATTAGGGATTTTCCCACAGTGCCACGGGAGAGAAGAGGGAACACTATTGTAGGGTGGGAGGCTGTCCCCGCTTCCTGCTTGCATGGTGGAGTCCAGGACACCACAGTGATGAGCAGAGCCAGGTGCCGGCGGGGTGCACATCTGGGGAGCCATTCCCCGAGGAGAGCAGATGGGGGCAGCCAGGGGATCCACCGACGAACAGTACCAGAGGGAGACTCCACTCAGCCACTGACCCAGGAGGGACAGCAGCACAGTGGAGGGAAGGGCACCCAGAGGGGAGGCTGAGGAGAGGGCAGGAGTCTGGAAGAGGGAGTCCACTGGCATTTCTGCCTCAGCTGACAGCAGCTCCCCTGGATGGCCCGGAGCAGGATGAGGCCCCAGAGTCCAGGGGAGAACAGCGACAGAGAAGCGTCCTCCGCCAGGTCGTCCTCCAGGCAGAGTGCAAGGAATAATGAGAATGGACAGTGCCGAGGTGGGGATGAGGGAGGGTGCGATGTGCAGCCAGTGCTGCCACTGAGCTCTGCCTGGACCAGCAGGGCTGTGATCCCCACTACTCAGGAAGCTGAGGCAGGAGGGTTGCAAGATAGAAGCCAGCCTGGACAGTTTGGCAAGACCCTGTCTCAAAATAAAATAAAAAGGGCTGGGTGGTGGTTCAGTGGTAGAGTGCTCCTGGGTTCAGTCCTCAGTATCAGGGTGGAGTGGGGAAATACTGATGTTCAAGCTGCGGCCCCAGAGAGCCTGATATAATTGTGCTAGGGTGGGCCTCAGGTCTTGGGATTTCTAGAAAGCTCCCCAGGGGATGCTATTGTGCGGCCAGTGCCCTGAGAGGATGTGGGGTACTGGTGGGACTTTGTGTTCTCTTTTTTCCCACTGTGACCACCCCTAGGAATCACAAAAGTGCATGAGTGGGTCACCCATGGGCAGCTCCAGGATCCCTGACCAGAGAACAAAACTGGAACCAATGGCTCTGCCCCCCCCTCAACTTGTTTTGTATCCTTGGGCAAGTGATTTCATGCTCAGGTTTCTGATATTTAAAGAGGGGGTAGAGCTGGGCACAGTGGCACACGCCTGTAATGCCAGTACTTGGAAGGCTAAGACAGGAGGATCACAGGTTGAAGGCCAGCCTCAGCAACTTAGCAAGACCTTCAGCAACTTAGTGAGACCCTCAGCAACTTAGTGAGACCCTATATCAATTAAAAAAAAAAAAAAGAAGAAAGAAAAGGGTCGGGGTATGGCTCAGATGTAGATGCCCATGGGTTCAATCCCCAGTACCAAATAAAATAAAATGAAAATAAAGAGAGAGTAGGCTGATGGTGGTGGTGGTGTGGGATATCCAATGACTTGACCGTTCCTGGACTATTATTCTAAGAATGATCTCCTTGCTGGGGTCAGCTGTGCTTCTCTTCCTTGTCCTCACTCCTCCAAGTTGACAGAAGAGTCCCAGAGCGGGAGAGGCCGTCCTGCTGCTTCCTGCATTTCCATTCCTGACATCACAGGGAGGGTTCAATCCCCAGTACCAAATAAAATAAAGGGACAACCACCTCTCACCCCTTTGTTTCCTTTTTTTTTTTTTTGGCAGGTGCTAGGAATTGAACCTAGGGCCGTGCATGTGCTAGGTAAGTGCTCTACAGCTGAGCCACATCTCCAACCCTCCCATACTTTACTTTAAGAAGAATGCAGCCGGGCGTGGTGGCACACGCTTGTAATCCCAGCATTTGGGAGGCTGAAACCAGAGGATCCGGGTTCGCGGCCAGCCTCAGCTACCTAGTGAGGCACTCCACAACTTAGTGAGACCCTGTTTCAAAATAAAGAATACAAAATAGGGCTGAGGAGCCGGGCATGGTGGCACACGCTTGTAATCCCAGCATTCGGGAGGCTGAGACCAGAGGATCCGGGTTCCTGGCCAGCCTTAGCTACCTAGTGAGGCACTTTGCAACTTAGTGAGACTCGGTTTCAAAATAAAGAATAAAAAATAGGGCTGGGGGTATAGCTCGGAGGTAGAATGCCCCTGAGTTCAATCCCCAGTACCACAAAAAAAAAAAAAAAAAAAAAAAAAAAAAAAAAAAAACAAAA